>JASKGN010005355.1:0-13224 GCA_030556245.1 Falagria sp. GC000072 | reverse complement strand
TTTTTGCAAGATTAACATTTCTGTGTTCGATATAGTATGAAATTCTTGGAATATTATTACACCTTTTTTTCGAACTTAGCAGAAAACGTTGTAATTCAAGTACAACACGAATTAAATTTCTGTTGATGTCACAAAATTTTTTAATTCGTTTCTGATTTTAACCTATAGTAATAAACTAATTATATACAAAGCGTTGAAAATAAATTGAAAAAATCAACATTGGAGAAATTTTACGAGCACACACCTCATTACTTTAAATTAATAAATAGCTGAACTAATAGATAATCACCATATAAAGAGCTGAGATTGGCGTAAACCAAGTGGAATGTCTGGCAATTGCAATAATTGTGCACAAGTTCAGTTAGAAAACAATGAGGAATCATTCTATGAAATGCAAGTCAAACAGTCGTCCGAGTTGAGGAAATGCGGGGAACATCTGTTCGTGATCGGTGCACATGTCTTTTAATGCTGTAATGCTTGTTGTTACATTCTGTTGGTTTATTTATTATTGTTGACTAGCTAGTCTATTTACTCATCAACTCTTTTGATCTATAACAATTGTAATTATTCTTACTTTATTTGTTAAATGGTTAAGTAAGTACTAATAATAATTATAATTACTTGCCAATTTTTCACATAATTGTAGAATAGTTTTTCTTCTTTTAAAATTTTAATAAAAATACCATTAAAAAACAAATGTTTGTTAATTCTTATTGGTAATCTTCTTCTAGAAGAAAAACTAAAGAAGGCTGTATGTTAGTATAGCATGTTGTAGATATAGCAAGTATGCAAGTATCTCCAGCAAGAGCAGAATTCTTACTAGATTCACCGTTAGTTTTACGTTCGAATGTTTCTCTTCGTTGAACGTCCAGCAAAGTCCCTCGTCCTTCTTTCCTGGTAGAATATATGTTAGTTTAAAACTCTTTCATGTGTATGTATTGTTTTTCTTCTATGTGTATGTTACATTTTCGTTTGTCCTTTCGTGGTTAAAACAAATGCTGTGGCTCAACTGGAAGAGAAGAATGAAGATTAGATATGCAGAAGATATATACTGTATATAAATACAGCAAGGAGTAACTATGCGAATTGCAAAATGTTGGCACTGAGTAAAGAAAAGAGGAGGAGGACAAGAATAACACTAGGAAGGCACGCGTTATTTGAGGCATTATGTGTTCGTTCTCAAGCTATTTGCACTTACGATGTGTGAAGTTTTCAACTTTTGGATTGCTTGCTTTTGCTTTGGGGGGAAATAACGTATTTTATGTACATATTGTACGGAATATAATATTATGTTCTTATTTGATGGGTAAACTTTAAACATTCGCGGATATACTTTAGGAATCATGTTTGGCTGTTTTCTCATTTGCTTGATGTTTGTTCTTTGTTGGATAATTAAATTTATGAAGTTATGACCATTTGCGGAAAGGTTTCTTTGGATTAAATATGGTTTCTGTAGTTTATAACAAGGTAGTCTTCAAATTATGTAATTTGTTATAAGACAAAAGTTTGTGCTCGTAAGAAAATTGAATTTCTCATTGTAGTGATGCTTAGGTGTATACGCGGCTTTACAAAATATTCTGGTCATGAAAGTTTGACAGATTTTGATTAAATTTTGAACCAGATTATTTGGTGTTATATAAATTGGAAGATAATTAAATTCTGCATCTTTTGGTGTGAAAATATTTCATTTTCTACATGGATTAAAATATCTATGAATGTTTAAAGTTGACTGTAGCTAGATATTCCGTTGCATGCTATAATCAATTAGTGTATTTTTATGTTTTTTAATTTTATTACTTCATAGAAAAAGTCAGTCTATTATCTATTCAGTAAAACACTGAATTTCCGTTTCAATTTATTTGTATTAAAGGTTGCAACTTCCTCTATCATTAAAAATTTCAACTTTTTAAAATCCCATTAAATACAATTACCTGCTTTATCTCATTATTATCATGTTATCAATAGTCCCCCACAGTAAACAAGAAGTTTACCTCTGTAAACAAACTTAGTTCCTGTTTCTATATAATCAGCATGGTACCGTCACCTGCAGTGATATGAATAATTTGAAAATTCTCATAGTTAGTCACTTTTCCATTTAAATAGTTTACGTTCACCTCTTCAGCAAGGCGACAGACACCGGTAGAGACTCCAACATTGGAGTCAGAGCTCTGCTTCAGAGCAGCAGGCCAAATCCTACCACACTTCTGGTACCACCGGTACCACTCCGAATGGCGAAGAGAAGAGAGGTCTCGGCTTTCATTACCGAACCGCAAAAGTCGCGCGCGCCAACCAACTTCCAACAACAATTTCAGTCGTGCTTAAGTCGTTCGTTCTTGCGTGTTGTTGTTGTTGACTTAAATCCGAAATTTTATTACGAGAATTTTGCTTTTTACGAGTTTAGTGTTCCACTTTTGGAGTTTTGCTTGCAATCGAATCGAAATTAAATTGGTTTAGGATTTCGTGATAAATATTTGTTTTGATGATTGTTTAATAATAACAATCAGTGTAATTATGTTTTCGCATTGAAATGAAAGGATATATGGATAATCAGCACTTGTTGGATAAAATAATTACTTCGACATGAATTGTGCAAATGTGCAGTAAATGTGTTTGTTGTTGTTACTGACCAAAGAGAATAAATAGTTAGTACTGAATGTGAATACCACCGTTATGCATTGTGCAGAGATTCATCGAGTGTGTAACATCCAAGAGATCAAAACAAAAGTTTGATTTTGTTCTGGACTTTATCAGAAGGAGCGAATTATATCACAAGGATTAAGTGTTGCTTCTGTTATTGTTATAAAATCAAATGGTGGATAATTATCAAAGTGTTGTTCTGGTGAATCATCTCTAGTTACATACAAGTTACATACTTTTGTTGATATCGTAATGAGAATGACCATTAGCTCTCGCCTAATGTAATTTAATATCAAGAACAACTTTTTTTGTCGGTTTATGAACCATATCTTTAGTCGTTGTTGTTTTCCTATTAAAATTGAAAAAAACTCCGCACGCACTAAAATTATATCCATAAATTTATCTAGATATATGTATTTGAAACTGAATCCTAAAACGCTTTCGGAAAAGGGAGTTTAATGTGCTTCGGGAAGCAAAAACTCATCAGGACTAAGGATTATTGCACACTTTTACTAAGTGCAGCAAACAACATCACAAGAAGAAGAACTGTTGATGGTGTAGTACAGTCGACGACTCTGGACTTAGCTGGTAGCTGTTTCACGACTGGATGGTGGAAATTAATAAAATATCGTTCTTATAAACGTACATGTAAGGATTGTAAGCTTCTTTACCTATTACATATCCTCCATACACATATTGCTTTTCACATTTCGCTGCTTTTTGCTAGACCAAGTTGGAAATCTTTTTATTTGAGGTTTCTCATCCAAGTACATAGCATAGCCTCGTATGCGAAGAATTGTACTCGATTTGCGTTTGTAAATGTGCTGGAACATGAACTGAAAGTTTAGTAATTTGGTTTTTACTAGTGACTATTAAAATGGCCAGACGCAAGGAGATCAGACCAGAGCAGAGAACCCCATCTTAGTTTAAGTTAGCTTTAACTCTCTGTTTTCGATTTATTCAATTTTATTCATTCAAGACTGTTGGTGTCTGTAGTGTATGCATGCATCACACGTGTAATTGGAGAGTTTTAGTTATAGCAATGAGCCTGGGACAAAAACTCGCGGTTTTAATGAGATTTTATTGTTGCTTAAGACTTTTAAGATTCTTTACGACTGAGTTTAACGGGTGATATTTTATATTCTGTTGTTCATTACTTACTTATTATGGTACAGACAATAAGGGTTTGTTTTTCTTTCATTTCGCTTTAAATTTAAATTAATTACTTGAAGTGTATACGCAGCTTTACAAAATATTTATTTTCTCTATATTGGAACAAAAAATTGTTAGGAAATTAATTATTCTGGATTAAATCATTTGAATCAATAGAATCGAAGCTCTTACCTCATAATTATTTTTAACACACCTTTGAATCGTGTGAGTTTCACTTAATTCTAATTACAATTACTCACGAATCTATTATTACATGCTTGCTACACATGTGAAAGAAGACAATTTCAATCCAATTTTCTTACCTTTCGTTTTATTGTTTACGCATTAGTTCCTACTAGAGATAAAAACTTAATTTGAGCTACATTGTTGTTACCACATATCGAATTAATTTTTTCAATAGTTGTTACTTTCTTTCAATCAACTTTGTTTTGATTGACATGGTGAATGTTTACGTGGTCTAATGATTATCCCATCTAAAGCTACCGTTAAAAATTTGTATCAAACAAAATCAAATTAGACTGAAATTTAAATTTTCACTTTTTCGTATGAAATGGTTCACAGAAAAAATTAATTCCACATTTAAAAAGTCGCAAAACACGGATAATAAAACTTGTAGATAAGAAAGTAACAATTTTATCCGTTCACCTATACCTGGTTACCAGTATACTTCCAACATAAAACTTAAACTTCACCGAAATATAATAATCACTGATCTTGATTTATTTATTGTGCTCGAATAACGGCTCAATCTGGATTTATAAAAACTCAAATTCACATAGACATCTCATTCACATCCTCAACCAAATCTTTTGCATCTTTCATTTAATTTACTTCTTGACCATTGGTAGAATTGATACAGTTACAAAAAACCTTTCATTACATTAAATTTATATTTTTTCGAAGCAAGCTTCTTCCTGAAGTGTTTTCTGTAAGTGCCAAAATGCACAAACTAAAAATCTATGAGAAAGAACTCCGTAAAGTAAACAGAACAAGTTAATTTCATCAATTCATGAAATCTCCGTTTCGTTACGAATGCTGGAGTGATATAGCAAAAATCGATTTCATTACAAAGTCAACAGAGCATTAAATCAAACAAACGGTCCTCCCAGATGACAAAAAATCAGAGTCGGAAGACTAGCGTCCTGCTTGCAGCAACAGCAGCAGAAGAGAAATGACAACGAGGCGGCGAAACGCCGGCAAAAGAACAGTGCTATTCGATTAAGATCAATAATAGACAATATAGTGCACGTTCTCCTTTCTGTTCGTTCTTTCTTCATGCTGCTTTTTTATGATTTGCTTGTTTTTCAACTATATTATATTATTACGAGGCTGTATCTTTGATCTTCATTCTCTAGTTCACTTCCTTTGCGCTCGGTTTGCTTATGGTCTTTCGTCTTCTGAAGCAGATGGATGGATTATTTAATTCTGCTGTGTATAATAAGGCTAATGTTAGAAAAGCATCATTCACCATTCTAATCGCTTCCTATATTCTTAAGACTTTTGTTTTGTGTTTCCTGGTCTAGGTGTAAAATGATGCTAATTGTAATTGTTATTTTACGGTTTCTTTTGAAGTTACTAAGTATTATTCTCTAGGTCGGTATATGCTAATTGTTGAAAGAAATTTTTATTGGCCTTTTAAAAGTACATACCATTTCCAATCTAGGTGTAGACGCGGCTTTACAATTCACTTGTCTAAATATTTTTGCTAATATTTCCTAAACCAGGTGGAACTAATTATAAAGCCATATATCAAATGAAAGCTAATAAAATTCTGCATCTTTTGATACCAAGGTTAGCAAGATAGAATTTACGTAATATTGCATAATTAGCAATTGATTTTGATATTGTTATTTAACCAGTTTATTGGGATCATGAATATTTCAAAATTACATTTTGAATACTACTTAGTCGGAATAGTATGCTATTCATAATTTATAATAAGTAGCGCAGAACAGTATTATTACAAAGTTTGGTTCAATATCATTGTTGACGAAGTCAAGTGGAGCAACAACCATGAATTGCAAAAATTTGATTACAATGGCAAATACTTATCGTATCCAAACAAACATTGTTGTAGTTAGAGTTAGAACAAATAACAAATGAGAACAGAGAGTTGTAACAACCTTTGAAAATATTGAATCATGCCGATATGGCTTCATGATAAGACGCGAATAAATCGAAGATTTTACTAGGAAATAATATCTACAGAGAGACTAATTATGATTTAGTGTAACTATTTACTATTTACAGTTTCAAATTATTTCTTCTTTGAAGTTCTTAGAATCCTTGCTAATTCAAAATTGTCAGAAATAATAACTTGAGTAGAAATATTTTATAGATAAACTTAATTAAATAAGAAAATAAGCTACTGATGATAACGAATGAATAATTAATCAATTAATTAAGTATTTTAATGTTTCAAATATACTTAAGATTTTAATTAATATCAAGGGATTAGAAATTGGCATAATCAAACAAGTCTATAAAGTGCAAATATAACTGCAGTATGCAATTATTACATCTCTCACAACTAACTAATCACAATAAATAAAGATTAATCATGTTCTGCACTCTCCTAGAATTACCGTAATCCAGAATGCAATATAATGCAATGCAATACGATTACAATTGTGATATTCGTAATGATAACAACAGTCACAATATAATAGCTCATTGAGATAAATCCTTGAGTGAGTAATCATTAAAATTCATAGCTATATATATGTATCATTCAACATCATCATCATCTCATTGTCACCCCTTTCCATCCAATTAATCCTCATCAATTCATGACCTCTTCTTTCTATCCTTTCCTTGTTGACATCCTATTAGAAAAAGGATGTTACTATTACTATCACTATACGAGTATCACAATTGTATCATCCGGTTTCCTATTTTTTTTTATTTGTTTGTTTAATTAAACTCAATTAATATCTTTATTTATTGAAGGTCTTTTCTAATTCGTTTTTATTTCATTTATTTTTCAAGTAGTAGGTGAATAAGAAAATTAAATGCAAATTTTTAGTAGTTGAAATGAAATGAATAATGCATCAATAATTCCGATACATATATGAACATAATAATCAAATGAAACCGAAACTGGTGCTTCTTCAGAACGCATTCTCCAGATTACCAGCAGCCATACACGAGATTTGCAATTCCGATTAGATCGTATAAGATATAAATAGAATTGTACTTTAAATCGATGGAGCTCTCAAGAAGTCTCTCATGCAAATGCGATATGGCCACATGTAGATACTCATCGATAAAGCTGAATATAAAAACAGAGCCTACTCTACTTCATTATTTTATAGCAAATTTGAAATAATTACGATTGAAAGAAATTTTAATTTGGCTGAAATTTTATTCGGGTGTAGCCGCTGCTTTATGTGTCTTGCCAAATTATTTCTTTAGACAATTGAAATTAAATATGAAGTTTTATGAAATGAAAGCTTATTAAATTCTACACATTTTATTATAACGATGCATGCATGTGTGATACATTTAATTGTTTGCACTAGTTAATCAGCTGTTCTAGTTACAAATATGGTGTACTTGACTAAATAAATGAGTATGTACTCTCGAGAGTTTAGTCAGTAAATTTTGTTGAATTCTCTGTTCCACTTTTTAACACACATTAATTGTCATTATAATAAGCGTTGTGAATTCTCAAATTAGTTCCTTCCTGTTATACACAGTTGTATCAAATTATTTCCTTGTTTTCTGCTTTTTAGTATATCATCCATTTTTATATTCACTTTTTTTTCAACTGCGATAATTTTTGAATTAATTAAGATAAAAAATAAATGTAAAAGTAAATATTAGAAATTCTAAATTAGGATGTGTGTTTACAAATACGTATGCAAAACCTTTATTTATTGGGTTGCGGATAGTAAATTGCACGTTGTAATTTGGCAAACGCAATTTTTTTAAAATTAAAATCTCCGAAAGTAAAAGAGTAGGAGAAAAACTAAAAGCAGATTTGAAATCTGCACAGTAAATAACTTAAGATGCAATATTCGAAAATAGTCTGCAAAGTTTTATTTTTACAATGTAAACTTGAAACTTTTTGCAAAGTTAAATAATACAATCAGAAGCTGATCGAATCGATTAGAAAACGGTTTAGTTAGGCGTGGATGTTATTGTCTTCGTGGTCATTTCCACGCGCTTCCCGTTTAAAATTGCATTGGTTCCGATTGTTACAGATACAGCAAATAACAAAATGGCGACAATTGCACTTCATTCTCTTCGCGGCTTTTTCAAACATTTACTCTACGCTCTGTAGTGTTTTTTCTTCCTTGTGGTTCTTCTTCTTCTGAAGCGGAAACGCGTTGGTAATTTCATTAAATCGTCATTATTACAATTACAACTTTCCGTGCCGTTACTTCATCGTTGTTAGTCTTTTCATTATTCTCATTATTACATAATTAGTGACAAGATAAATGTTTATTGAGTCTTTTAATAAAAATGAAGTTTTTTGTTTGAAGGATTTATTTATTTATTACTTTCTGATTTGTTAGAGGTGTAATCGATCGGATAGATTATTGACAATGATATTGCCATAAATCTCAATGAATAAAATGAATAAATGTATGTCTTCCAATGTGAAATAACCAAGTTGAAGTTAGTTGGTACTTGCAATATTTATGTCTTAAGACTATTATTGACGGAATGAGAATTTGATTGATGTGTTTGATTTTTATTTGATTATACATTTTTAATGGGATATTCACTGTTTAACTTTTTACTTACATTTGTTGCGTTTTAACCCTGCATGCTAAAAACATGAATGCTATGGAAACAAATTTACTACTCTCTTAAACGAACATAAAGTCACCATAATTGGACCTTCGCTAAGGGTGAAATAGAGTTTCAATTAACAATACCAAATTTTTCTGCTTTAGATAAAAAATTCTTTCGTCAAATCCAATTGACCGATTTTAACGAATCATACATTAAACAAAAGAAAATAAAACGCATTTTTAATTAGCGACAAGAAAAGTTGGAGAAAGTTGTAATAAAAGGCCTATAATGAAGATCAAAGACGAAATACTGATATCGGAAAACTTTCTTTGACTTGAAAGAATTATATCTCGAAAACTAATTAAGAGATTTTGTTTATTCTAGGAACAGAAGATAGAGAATTTAATCGCCTTTCCAGCAAATATTTAAAATCCTAAGATTATTAATTTAAAAGGGTGGAAACTACCCCTTATGTTGCGAATTGACGTTTCAAGTAATAACTCGGTTACTAATAACACTAGTAACACTAGGAAGTTAATTTTCAGCTCAAACGATGCGTGAATAAATGCTCTCTACGATGCGATCAAAAGTTTTAGTTTGCCGCCCCAAGGGGAGCGGCAAGGCGACCAAAACTAAAAGTTTGATTTCTTTTTTTGTTCATAACTCCTAAAATTATAAACCGATTTGAAAGCTCTTTTCATTATTGAAAAGATCTCAAAAAGATCTTTAAAACGAATGGTTTTACAACCCCTTTGCGATCTTCCTAAGGGTTGGAAATAGGGGTGCAAAGAGAATTTTTTTCTTATTTTTATAAATAAAAATTCTAAGGTTATCCTATCTTAAAGAGCTCAACTTTCTGATACCGAAGCAGCTTTTATATTTTTTGTAGCTCTTATAGTTTTTGAGATATGAATTTTCAAAATTTTTGAGAATTTTGAATTTTGGGGTGGCTTATTTTTATCTGGAGGGATTTTAGGGAATGTATATCTTATAGAATTCGGCATCCTGATTCCAAATCTGCAATTAGAATTTTTGTAGCTCTTTTAGTTTCGGAGATATGAATTTTTAAAATTTTGTTATTGCATACGGTTAGTGCGCCGCCATTTGCATTTGGGTTAGTGCGCCGTCAGATTTTTGTCAGTGAGTTTCATTAAAAAAATTTCCCGCGAGATTCAAAAATTTTTTCGTTGAAACAAAAATAATTTTAATTCTTTATGTTTTTATGTATTTTTTATATAGACCACTGTCTTTGGCAAATGATAATTAGCCCCTAAAATAAGAAAAGTATTTTAATTTTAAATATTTTTAATAAGATATAGGAGGTCCTGTTTGGAATTTCTAACGTGTGTGGCATTATTTAAACTTCGTGAGATCCTTTCATTTTTAACTTTCCCGTTTAAATCGCCATCTAAATAAGCAACTAGTTGATGATGATCATGATACCTTATTGAATTTGTAGTCAAATAACGAACACACTACCACATACAAGTACTTCAATCATTATACCTGTTCTTGAACTTGAGAAAGAACTTCTCGTTGTGTTTCTTTCTTGGATTAAATTCACTTAAACTGCTCAAGAATTAAACGCTTATTAATTAATACTTAACTCAGTTTTAACGTTAGTTTTATGTTATGTTTAATAATTTTAAATTTACCTATAATGTTATTACGAACTGTTAGTTTAGTTGATTTTAGTTTGAAACCATAACGGTATATTAAAATATTCGAACATGTATTATGTATATTATGCTGATCCTTCTTAAATTTCTCGATTTCATTCCTTCACTTCTCATATTTAACTATTTTGAACCTCCAGGCTAAAAGAACCGAACCAATGTGCATTGAGCATAATGTAATCGTAATAATTACGATGTGATAATTTCCTTTTAAATGCTAAATGGAAAGATTAAATTATTTAAGATCATTTACAAACGTTTAACTCTGTAATCTCTGAAGAATGAGAAAAATAATTTTTAAGTTGAAATTTTAAAGTCTTAAATTTTTTGTGATTTGTTTTTCTGAACAAAGTGAATTAAGATTAACTTGTTAATTTCGACACTTGTAATACTGACTATTATTTCCACATTTAGTCATTAGTCATTTTTATTCATTAGCATTGCGTTCCACGATGAGATAAGTTAAATTGCTGTTATCTCACAGCATACCTAATGAATGAATGAATGAAGGAATAAATGAATGAATAATTTTAGAAAATTAGCTAACCTTTTTAAAAACACTTGTTAATCATGATATTGTAATGAAGTGCAAGTACTTTTTTTATTAACTGGTTAAATATTTAATTTTGTTTTAATTATTTTTTATAGGAGTATAATAATTATATTTAAGGCTTATAATTTAATAGTTGGGTTGTGTAGTGTTTGAGGTGATGAGTTTAGAGAATTATTTAATGTCCGTGATGAAATATTATTATATTATACTCTCATGTGAGTAACACGATGAATAATTACGCTTCACATCCTTTGATCCCATCGATATGTTGGGTGATGGCGGCTGGCTTTTATTTAATCAATTAGAAGCATCCTGTTTTAAAACGCAATAAATTTTCTCTATTTGTCTATTCTTGTTTGCTCTGTTTACATGTAATTTTTAATAAATTGTATATTTGTTTACTCAAAAATTTATATTTGCAAATGTGGCTGTGTTTTATATCAAAAAATGGATTTGGATATTGTTCCTAATGTTCCTTTGGATTCCTAAGCGATTTAAACAAAAACCAATGTGATACCTGCAGCGGTTTTTATGATATCCCCAAAAAACAAAATTTATACACAAAAGTACAGTTCCACTAAGCGGTGCACCACACTGTTTTAATACACCATCCCCACATTTTTCTATTGACATATGTAATGATAACGGATATTTAAATAACACAAAAGTACTAAGTGGTAATGTAAATTTTAATAGATCATTAAACTTATGTCATTTCTTCTTGCAATTTAATTCTTCGTTAAAATACCTTAACAAAAGCGTTTAAAACTCGTTAATACTAATAAAAAACCGCAAACTGCGGTAGCTGTCTGTCTCTCAACAGTAATAAATAGCAAATAGTGTAGTGATAGTGCTAAACAGTTAGAAATAAACAATTACAAAAGAATGATAGCTTCTATTATATGACAATAACCATATCAACAGTAAAATAACTAACAACAATTGACGATCTAGAAGAAGCCTTAAGATTTTCAAATTAAAGAAAAGGAATTCTTAACAAATCCTTATTTGAATAATTTTATAACAAAGATTTTCAAAAGAAGAGAAGAGTAACACACCTAAGATATAAAATAACAGCATTATTGTTGTTTATAGCTTTAGCTTAGCTTAGGTTTAGGTTTGGTCGTACGCACAATGTTTGTAAATGATCAAAGAAGGACTTGAATGGCTCTATAATATGGTCAATGGAATGGCATCACCGATAGACCACTCGGTTATCTATCATATGGTAAGCAAAGGAATAGATAGACACCGAATGCCGATCTAACGGTTATGCAATAATTAGTAGTTAATACTTTGCTTAATACTACTACTTAATAGGCAACGAGTTTGCTCTCTGATGGCTATTTGGTTAAAGGCGATTTCGCCTAAAGAAGTCATGAACTGAACTGTAGATGCCAATAAGAGATAAGGGAATCTGAACGGGTTTCGTTTCACTATGATGTTGCTCGAGGTATATCTATACATTGCCACTATTAGTTTATGCTTATATGGAAAAAATCACATTTTTAGCGGTTGTTGATCGTTGTTTGCTACGAGATAAAAGTAACAGTATTTTTAAAGAAACAAAAAGTAGTGAAGTTGAAACAAAAGCCTATTGGATTTTTAGTTTAAGGAATTTAAACAATTTTTTTACGTTCAAAGAATTTTGATTTTGATCATTAATTATTATAATTACCCGTTTTGGCGTTAATTAACTTTAGCATCTCTTGATTATGACATTGTATAATGTGACTTGATGATCTGATATTGTGATTAATGGTTTAGTTTTGAAAGGATGATAAATTAGTATTTAATTATTTAATTTAATATTATTCTAATATTTTCAAATTTTTGAATGATTCAGTAAACAAGAACTGCAATTGCAATATTGAAAGATTCATTGTGAAAATATTCCTTAAAATTATCTCGAGTACTTTGCACTTATGAAATTTTTAAATCAGTAATATTAATACTTATAACAACAGAAATATGTACTGTACTCAAATATTTATTGTAATATTATATCAATGACAATACTCATAATTATCTTATTACAATAAATACATTAACACATTATAAGTGATAAGAAACTAGTATCACTTTAAAGATGATCTAGTACCTATATGTATTGTGTTTATTTAGATAATTGCAAAAACATAGATTATATTTTTTAATTTTTTGTTATTTATAGTTATTACCAAAGACTCAATCATTTTGTATTTCTAATCGAATTATGTATTAAAAAACTGGTGATAAATTTAACTCTGAAATTTATATAATAATTATATGTAATGGAAATATTAATTAACCTTGAAGTAAATTCTTAGGACTTATAATATCAACACTTAAGATTATCATCATATCTCTTCATTAATATCTTGTATCTTTTGAATTTGTAAATTATTACCTTGTAATTATTTCTTTATTTGCTTTTTTTGGTTATAAACAATTATAAGTGTG
>JASKGN010005292.1:0-11483 GCA_030556245.1 Falagria sp. GC000072 | reverse complement strand
GAAGCTGGGATATAAATTAACAAAGTCGAGTGATCTAAACATATGTGTCAAAATCAGTGCTTTTTTGAATATATTTTCAAACAGAATAAATATGATTTTAATAAGAAATTTCATATGGGAACATGTTATGTAGAATTAATTTCTCTTTCAATTGCGTTTTGCTTGATAATTTTCCGACCCATAGTTTTCATTTTATAAACTATTAAAGAAAGGGCTCAAAACTTTTAAAAAGGATAGTAAATGTTAAATTTTATACTTTCAAAGTCCATGTTTTATATTTTTGATTTCTAATAAAATGGCGGTTTTGTAAATCCGCCATTTTGAACAAAATTAAATTTGAACTTAATCTAGTCTTGTTGGTACTCATTCCTAATGTATTTTAATATGCCGAATCCAAAAATGCCAAAATCAAATCGATATCTGCAATAATTTCGAAGATAAATGCCATTAAATCCCACTAATTGCCCTAAAAAGCGAAGAAAGACAAAAGTATTCAATGATCGTGAATTCTCGAGTTATCTAAATAAAGAAAAGCAGCAAAAAAGCAAAGAAGAAAAGGACATTGACGAGGTCGCTCGTTGCCGGACAGTCGGTCGCATTTTGCTGTCACTCCGCCGTCGTCGTCGAATGTTAGGCACGTTGGGCATTCTCAGGAGTCGCATCGCAACGCACCAGCGACAAAAACGGCAGCAGTAGAGACAACGGCAGACACCAATCTTCTCGCAACCGCCCGCCGATGGAAGAGACAAAAGTTATAACCGCAGCGTATAATCGCATAAACGGAAAACGCAATCTGCAGTAGAAGCTGCTGATGTCGTTCGAACTCACCCGTTGTTGTCTTTTCCCATCCGCGACTATTTTATTTTGCTGCCAAGGTTAATTCGGTCTCCTGTTCACGTATCGGTGCGTGTTTCACATGCGAGCGAGCATCAGCAGCAGCACGCATTCATTCGGTGATTGTGTGGCTGTGAAGGATTTAATGCGGGCGGCGAATTGACGTATACTTACGTAGAGAGCAGAATGGATTGGTTATTTTCCCTGTTGCGAGTTGTCGTATGCAAAATAGTTTATGCGTCGGTCGGCAGCGAGAAGAGCAGCCCTGCCTGCCTGAGAATCGCTAAACGAAGAAGATGTAGGACATTGGCGAGTTATGCGTGCCTTTGCGATTTTCCATTCAGACCGAACCGACTGCAACAATCCCATGAGCGGCTTAATTAAAATTCATTACAATTAAGGAACAATGTAAGTGCCTGAGTCGCTGTTTACGCGAGCTGTAATTGTGCTGCGATGCGACGAGCGTCGAGTCATGCGCATTCCGCCATCGTCGAGCTTTTTGCTTCGGAGCTAGTGATGTCCGTAATGCCGACTCTGTCAACGCTGCGTCGCGTAAATCTCTCCAGCCTAAAATGCTTGAAGAACGTCCAACTTTTGCCATACTTTAAGTTAAGCTCGCGACCAAACTCTCTGCGCTCGCCTTTACTGTTACATTGTCATAGCGGTACACATAAATTTGATTGTTTATTATTCGCTTTTTCTGCGTTTGCGCTGTTTGTCTTGCCACTCTAAGTACTGCTCAGTGCTCTATACTATTTAAAGATGTGCGCATGCCGACTGCACTCCAATGACTCTAATTAGCTTCAGCAATAAATTACTCTTTCGTTTTAGTTTCACTTCGCACAAATTTTTGCGAAAATTCTAACCCAGAAGATCGAGTGACGGATGCATTGCGCATGCGTAGTAGCTACCAACAAGCAAAATAAACGAAACATGTGATCAATCGTGAGATGTTGGGACTGATAGAAAGAATCGAAGCGAATCCGAGAAAACGACAACTGCCACCGTTGGTTTATTCGTACACTCTGGGATAACGATGACTGTAAATCGTGGAAAACGAATGTCCTCGATGCTCGGATGCGATTGATGTATGTAAATGCTGCCTGGCTGAAGGACAACGCCAACGGTTATGCGTATCGTTTGCAAATTTGTCAGCGCGGAATCAACCACCGCACACTTCTTTGCAAATGGCTGCTGCTCATGCTGTTGGTAGCAGGATTGACGGCTCGAAGTTGACGGAACGCAAGAACACGAGGCAGCGACAGATGCAGATTGAGTGACACGCGACAGGCGCATTCGAAATTGTTGGCAATACGTTAAGCCATCACCCGGTGCGACGTCCGATTGCGGACTTGGTTATTTAATACGTACTGTAGGGAAATTTGTTCGGCCGATTGAAATACATACTCGTCGGTGATGTGAAGTTTGCAAATTATTTACATTAGAAAACGTCATTGAGGTGTATAAATAAGGTCGTTCGATTTATGCGTTTTTCATATGGCGCTGCAATTTATTTATTTCTAGTAATTTGGAAGAAATTTATTTGGCGTGAAATTTTCGTTAAACACCTGTTTGGGAGTATTCCATCATCGCTTCGATAATAAAATTATGAAATTATGATGTTTCATGACGTCTAGCATGTATAGAAAAGAAAGAAAAATCGTTACACTCACAAACTCGCTCAAGTAGATAAAAAACGAAAAAATATATTGACAAAATTAACTGCTAATTAATTAGGTTAATCAACACGAACAAATCGTCGAATTTGCATAAAGCGGATGTCGTTTAAAAAAGATAGATATAATTAGCCGTGAATAAAGAGCGTGTAAAACAAATCCGTCGGTGCGTGTGTGTGTGTGTGTATGTATGTGTTAGTAATTTATTATGAATGCGCGCAAGCGAATCTACTAACTCACCAAAACGCTTTTGGTGCTTTTGCGTGTCGTCTGTTTATCCACTTTATTATAATAATGTGACAGACAAAATGTTTGCTAATTCACGACGACGGACGCGGGAAAATTATTAACCTAACCTCAATTAATTTAAAATTAACCTTTCCTAACCCAATTCGATTCTCATCGGAACTCAATTCGACTTACGTAACTTGCAAAGAGATAAAGAAAAGTCAAAAGAAGCGAACTACTGTTAAGTAAGCTTTCAGTTGCACATGACGTGCTTCTAAATTTACTGAGCAATTACTTTAAAATCGGTGCTTTCTAACGTCGAATATGAGAACCGTGGTCCGTGAGTAATGCCCACCGCAAACATCGCATGAATTCGATTGATCATTGAAAATGTGACCGAATCAAACAAGACCAGCATAAGTCTTTCGTAGCGTTTGCGCAATTTGATTTATTCGAGTCTCTTGCAGTTGGAAAGCTTTACAAATCCACTCGATCAAACTACCTACAATTTATGATGCGATGAAATCCATCTGAAGTACTTTTACCTATATAATTCGAGATCAAATAATTAATAAATTTCAATTACATAAGTAACTGGGTCGATTTAAATTTATCCAAAAACTTTCGACCTTTGCAGAAAGAAGAGAAAAACAAAAGAAACGAGTTGAAGATGATGATGAGGTGGCTGGCTGGAGCAGTTGATGAAGAGAATCAAGCGCAAGTCGCGGTTTGCTGAGCGCGAAATCTTGGACGGCATCGGCACGCACTCGAACCGTCCCGTTCCGTCGGCGAGCGTCCGTCCGGCCCAACCGAGCCGAAACCGCGACCAGCACCAGAGCCAGTTCGAGTCATGGGGCTCGCCTGGGTGCAGTGAGTGTGTGCGCGCGGAGGACATGCACACCGTGCTCGTGTCTGTTTACCTTCTGCTTATTACCCCCATCACATTCTCCTGGTGGTAAGTAATTGCACGTTTCAAGTGACAAACGCTTCTTTCTTCTCTTCACCATTACCTTCTTCATATTCTTCTTCTTCGTTTTTTGTCCCTTCTTCAATGGCACATTATTCCAAATGAAAAATTTTGGATTTTTTAATAGACTAGAAAAGAAGAAGAAGAAGAAATTTCGGATTAGTCAACGGATTTAGCGGTAAATAAAATTGTAAACATGTTTATGAAGCAGATATTTATTGGCTAATTAATTTTTTCTTGTTCTGCGCTGCTGGTCGTTGTCAAACGGGCGATTTTTTGAGGTTAGTTATAAGGCTAATGGTTTGAAAGTTAATTAAGTCGGTTCCCATGCTATCATCTCACGAGATATTATGCTCGGTTTTAAGTCTTAAGTCGACTAACTATTCCGCTATTCGGTTCGTTTACATCATAACAAACAGTGAAGAAGACCATGATCGAGAACAAGAACAAGACCGGGATCATAACTTACTTGAAAAATCTTGTTACGCATGTTTAACTTAAGAGTCAGAGTTTGCTTTTATCATACTATTATTCTTCTTCTTTTGTTTTTGTCTTATTCATTGAAGAATTAACAAATTATTATCACTTTAAGTAATTTGTTAATTCTTTAATGAAGAGATACAGGACGACCACTGGAAATATTTTTAAATTTTTATTTTCTAACCTTAAAAATCCTCAAAGTTTTAAAAGTTTGTTATAATTTTACACTCACCAATTGCATATACTTACTTATGTAACAAGTGCAAGATAAGTAATAAGTAAATGCAATGCATATTTGCACAGTTATTAGTAAGGAACTAACTAAGTAGCTTAACATTTGAGTAAATGACGTAAATAAATTAAATTTACGCGCTTATTTTCTGGCTGTTTCGTGATTTTTTGTTGTATTCTCGATGAGTTGTAACAAACGCGCGGTCACTGCTCGATCCTGGCTGGAAGTCGTGTTCCAGTGGAAACTGAGGAAATGAGTCAAGTGGGTGCTACATTTACTTACTCACCGGTCTGGTGATATCTACTTTACCTTAGCTTTAGCAGTTGTGCACTATACTTACATGTAGGGAAAAGGAAACGAGCATGATTTATGATTTATTTGCTCAAATAATAGTACAAAATATCAACTAGTGTTCGTTTCTTACTTCTTATACTTGTAAGTTGTAACTTGCTCTTTGCTTATCGTTCAAAATCAAATATACCGACATTAATTTATTGTGTTATGAATATCGCCATGACAAAATAAAAATTAGAAAATGAAAAAGTTACATGTACTTAATACATAATTATTTATTTATTAAAGTGATAGTTAAATAATAAATTAGTGTATTTATTATTTATACGTTAATTATTCCCTCTTAAATATAATTAGAAAAGGATAATTAGTTTTGAGCAAGCGAGGAGAAAAACAAATGAAGTACCGGAACTTGCAAATGATTCATTCATTAATTATACCTACAATAAATGCACGATTAAAATGATTACTATGATTTTACAAATGATTAAATAATTATTAGGTTTTATGTTTGCTTGAAACTTGTGTTAATTGTAATTACGCAAAACATCTATCTGTTTTATGTATCTTAAAAATCTAATTGGTAATTAGTAATTAGTTTACATATGTAATATGTGAATGTATTTGTTATTACATTTAGGTAGAATATCGTAATTTTATACTCCTATAAAATGCGAATTTGTCGTGTGTTTATGACTTAACTATGTGTAGAAATAAATGACATTTAATAAAATCATGAAATTGTTCTATTAAAGCCGTTTAACGGATGAATGTCATATAGGTAGGTCATCATGTAAAATTTTGACTTTTGACAATTTTTCCATGTTGCCAAAGTGCTATATCACTTAGTCAAAATTGTCAAAAGTCAAAACGTTACATGGTGTCCTGTATGAATGACATTCATGCTTTAAACGGTTTTGCTTTAGTTGTAATGTTTCTCTTTTGGTATTATCAGTATATTCAATAATGAAATGAAAGCGAAGCAATTATTTTCATAAATTTATGATAGGTAAGCGGTTATGACATAATTATGCGGTGTTGCCGTTCATGTTCTTTCTAGACCTAGAGATCGGTGTAAATATATTATCAGAGCAGTTTAGATCACACTTATTTTATTAAGCAATTTCGCCATTCCAAATTAAATGTCCTTATTTTATGAGATTTTTATCCTTAAAGTTAAAATTTAGTGATATAACAACAACTCTTAAATATCCCTAAATATCCCCATTCCTTACAATTTTCCATATTCTAATCTGGAACACAATTAATTTCTAAATCCATTGCAAGTGTCAATTTTCTTCTATCACTTTTAATTTCCAAGATAAGAATCTTTAACTTTCGCAATTTACTTAACCTCTAAACTATAAACGCTATCTATACTCCTTACGCACTCGTACAAATCATATGTTTGTTAATCAAATATAAAAGCGCAAATATAAAGAAACACACGTAGTAAATCTTAGAAAACCTCAATGTGTACTTACTCTATGGCCCATTTAGTTGGTTAACTGCATTTATTAGTTATTCTAATTTACAGTTCAAACAATAATTCATTGTAAACAGTCCCAGTCACACACCGACACTCTCTGTCTTTGCAAACTACAGCTTTAGCCTCAAGCAATGATAATAACACTAGTAATAATTATAAGTAATTCCTATTCACATAGTATAACTTTTAACACAAGGATTTGCAACAAAAATTTCAGATCTAGCATGCAATGCGTAACATAACCTCGGGTCGTCTACAATGCGGCCATTCTATTAAAACAAATGAACAAATGACAGTTCCGCAACCAACAATACATCATAGTTTTTCTATTTCCAACGCATCCTTGATTTGGTAAAAATAAAATAAATTTTCATCTACTATCCTTTTCAAAAGTTTTGAGCCCTTAATTTGAATGCTAATTATATTACGTTGCACCTTTCTTTTATTTTTAACTTTAAAAATTTATAGTTTTTATTCCAATAATAATTTTGAAAATTCTAAGTAAGAAAATGAGTCTATTTATTAATATAAATATATCAGTGAATAAATATTTAAAATATTCGCATTATCTTTCTAGATATTGTATTTCTACGTTTCAACTAATTACACGAAAACTAATTAAAGTTCAGACTTGAAATTTTGGGATGCTATACAGAACAATACTATTTGCAACATATCAAAAAATGAATTATTTCTATCCAATAGAAGCTGGGATATTAATTAACAAAGTCGAGTGATCTAAACATATGTGTCAAAATCAGTGCTTTTTGGAATATATTTCCAAACAGAATAAATATGATTTTAATAAAAAATTTCATATGGGAACAAGTTATGTAGAATTAATTTCTCTTTCAATTTTGTCTTGAATGATAATTTTCCGACCGATAGTTTTAATTTTATAAACTATTAAACAGAGCGCTCAAAACTTTTGAAAAGGATAGTAGAGACTTTTTAAGAATGTGATATTTACATAATAAATGTAGAATAACCTTAGATATAATCAAATAATTAAATAATGACAAGAAATAATACGAAAAGAATGTAAATTGCAAAGTAAATTAAATCTAACGAGTAAATTGTCCTTTGTTTTCCCATGTTTAAAAGAATTGTTGAATAACATTAACAGAATTCAAATTTAAATGACATTCGCATAGCTATTGTCCTTTCAATCAATTAAATTTAAACCCAAGAAATGCATTTATAAAATAATTATGATAATTGCAAAAAGCGCATCTGGAAAATCTAACGAACATAACCAAACTGGCAAATGTCAAAGTTCCACTCACTTCGATCCGGTCAGCTCCATTACGATTATTGTTATTATAATGGCAGTAATAGAATGCTTCTCAAGAATTATGCCGAGTGTGCTTGGCACCTGGTTGCCCGAGGCCCTCGCATAAATCGTCGATATGTCAAAATGTTTCGCATACTTGTTGCAATGGACGGACAACTGAAACTATTCGCGAATCGCGCAATTAATGCATCGCAGATAAGAGGCATTAAGTGTTGCAAGCCATCAAATGTTGTTCATTTGTTATTACACGACTTTATTTATTTGCTTAAATGCGCGATGATCATCGCGCTCGACTATTCCGGGAAGAAGCGTGTTGATCCTGAAATGCTGATGTTAAAGAATAGCATTTTGGTGGAAAATACTCGTCCATCGGCACGTCGTCAAACTGCTGCGCGTTCATAAACAATCGATGATGATGTGCTGAATGCTATGGATAGGTGCTGTTCATTTTACATTGCGATAAGTACGCTATGTACATCTACTCCATCTATGCACACACTGTGTGTCTTGGGGAAATTCCCTCTTTCGAATGTTTTCTATACCACTTGTATCTAACAACCTCCAACTTGATGAACTGTCAATGTGAGGTTTATTTGTTTTGGCAGTCAAAGCTGCCAAACACTTCGTTACTATACTATAGACACAGTCTATATAGATTCTATTATATACAGGGTGGTTATAAACTGGAAAATTTTTACTCTGAAATTTTTAAGTTTAAAGTTTGTACGAATTTTAATTTCTTACCTTTTTTAAAATCCTGAGGGATTTTATTAAGAGATTAAGTTTTCACCTGCAATTTCCAATTGCACTTTTGAATGACACTTCGAATGCACTTTGAATCCACATTTTATGTCCGATTACTAAGCGAGTGTGAATTAACTATGAACAGATACAGTGTATGATGCTCTTGGATAGGATAGGATAACGTCTCGCTTACAATGTTTATGAAACATTCGAACATTTAATGCTCGACTCGTTTGATTAGTTAATGGCCTCATTAAAGGTACTGATTTAGAACGCGAGCGCCAACGTTTTACTTTAACTCTCTTTTAATCATAAAACAATGTGAACTTGATTTCTGATCTGTTTTCTTTTTGGAATTTATTAAAGAGATACAAAGAGGAAAGGAAATCTAGAGTGCTATGAAAATAAAATTCATGGATATTATGATTTTCGAAAGGATTTTGGTTGGGAAAACTTTCTTGTTAGAATTTCTTATAGTTGGTGGTAGAGGGCGTTTTAATTATAATTTATATCATCAATAATTATTAATTAATTATATAATTATTTGATAATTATAATTATAAATATTATATAGCAATTATTAGTTTATGTATTTATAAGTTTATTTTAATTTATAACTTTATTGTTTAAAATTTAATTTAAATTATATTTAATTGAATAAGAAGTTGAATTTATATTTGCGAGAGGGCACTAGTAGTTACAAAAATATTCTTTTTTAATATTTAATTATTTCTCTCACTTTTTTTATATATACTTAATACAATTTGAAATTTAAATTTTTATATTTATTATTATTTGCAAATTATTGATTTCTGCCCTTTCTTTTTTTTTCAAATTTATTATAAAAGCAAATTAACAAAGAGGAAAGAAAATCTAGATGGCCATGACAATAAAATTCATGGATAAAAGATTTTAAAATGGATGTTGGTTGGGAAAACTTTCTTGGTAGAACTTCAGATGAATACTGTTAGAGGGAGCATGATTTATAATTTATTTGATTAATATGAAATATAACAATTATGTAATTATAACAAAATTATATATTTTGATTATTTAATAATTTATTTATACATAATTCTATTTTAATTTGTAACTTTGTTATATAAATATTTTATTTAATTCAAATTAAATTAATTTAGAAGTTGAATTGATGTATGCGAGAGGGCACTAGTAGTTACAAAAAAATATTCTTCTTAAAAATTAATTATTTTCTTAATTTTTCACATAATAACTCTATCTAAACTTTAAATTTTCATTCTCAATATTATTATCTATTAATTTCAAACATAACTTCCCTAAAATACCAATTTAAAAAAATATTTTAAATATCACTTAAAACAAAATCTAGTATGCCATAACATAACTTTCAACTGTTTCATGGCCCTAGTGATTTGGAAAATTTTTCTCTTTCATATAAAACCCTCCACTGCAAACAAAACACTTTAGTTATAAATTGACACATGAAAGAGGAAGTTCTCACATCCAGTGTATTAACAAAAAAGTCAAAAGTGTGATATTTGATAAATAGCCAAACAATACCAACACGAATTTACACTTAGATGCTCAAACACAGTGTATTTAACTTTGCCAAACATTGAAAATTTACCTAGAAGATACGTAAACTGCTTCATTTTTATTATAACTTTTTTAAATTAAATTGTGGATTAACAAGAATATATTTATTGCAGGCCGGCCGGAAGTCAATTGCTACTTGACCCACACGCAATGTGCATGAAAAAACGGCAAAACAAGAAGATGCAGGAAATCTGCGCAGACAAATCGCTTATGGATAGTGTTGGTAACGGTGTGCGTTTGGCCCAGGAAGAATGCCAATGGCAATTTCGTCATCGAAGATGGAACTGTACATCAATCAAACGAAGTATTAAAAAGGTCATATTGAATGGTAAGTTACTTGGTTAGTAACTTTTTACTTTATTCATAATTTAATACAAAATAAAAATAAATTTTTAAATTTTATTGTGCTGTCGAGAATAATAATATCAGTTACGAATAAGCGATTAGAATAATACGCAAAGAGTTATTTAATGTGCACGTGCACGGATATGAAAATCGCTTGCTTTTGTTGCAAAGGTCATATATCCCAGTAGATGAATTGAAACGAGTGGTGGCCCTCTTCTTCTCCTTAAGAAGTTGGTTGAATTTAAAGGAATCGTTGAGTGGCTGCTGCTGCATCGCGAATGCTACTAATGTCGATGTGGCATTAGTCAACGAAAAAGGAATGTGTTTCGTTTTGTTTGCAAAACTGCGACAAGGAACAAATGTACAATGTGGAGTGGAACAAGGAGACAGACAATCTTGGAGATATTTATATAAAAAATATTGAGGGCTTAAAGTTGGTAGCAGCAGCGATTCAGAGATTTTGATCTAATAAATTCCGCATCAATATGTAGTATTACTACTACGTCTACCTTTTATTCGCAACGCATAATACATAGTTTGCCATGTAATATAATGTCATGTGGTGTCTGTCGTCCGCTTCTGTTCTTCTTCTTCTTCTCCGACGCAAGTCTTTTTGTGACTTTAAGACGTTGTATTGTGCTCATCATTCGAACCGTTTTCTTAAATGCCACTGGTTTAGATTCATCTATGTATCTGCATTTTTATGTAATTGGGATTGTGATTTAGTCGCGAGCAGTCGCGAGTGTCGTTGAGTTATTCGCTCGGCGATATTTATCTTTTTGAGGTGACGCTGAATGACAATTACCACAGTAGGAGGTATCTCGACGGGGATCTATCTCATTGACTAACAGATACCATCGTCATTAGGGATATAGGTATATAGCGACCTCCAGCACCGTTTACTTTTGCTCCTGTTAATTTACTTCATGTCACTTCACATCTTGTCAATTTGCCGCCATCTTTAAAATGCTTGAAAATCTTCGCCTCCATCTTGTAATATTTTTGACGTAAGTTGCCATATTGAAAATTTAGGCTCGATTTCACCAAGCTGTTAATCATTGATTAAACTCACAGATAGTTAAATTAATTATTGATTAAGCTAAAATGGATTTCACCGAGCTCGATTAAGGTTAAAGCATGATTAAAGGTGCTGCTATTTTAATTGACCCATTTTGGCGAATTAAAACTAATCGACTCTTTAATCAAGGTTTTGACATATAAAAATCTGACACATAACCATCTTTTAATTTATTCTCTGTAATTTGTTACTATTTCTCATTTATTAATTACGTTATTACTACATTTTGGAACTACTTGAGGATTTT
>JASKGN010005277.1:0-13326 GCA_030556245.1 Falagria sp. GC000072 | reverse complement strand
GCGCATATCGTCAAGATATTCCCAGCCAGCGTCAGGAAAATTATTATCGAATCTATCACAATCCATATGATCACTTCCGGTGCTATCACAGGCCCATTTGTACTGTTCGTCGTGTGGATCGTGTAATTGTTGAAATCCATTGCCAAAAGAAGAAAGATGCGAAGGTCAACGCGTGCGCTTCCAAAAGTTCCGGAGATCGCTTTCGGATGTTTGATACATTTTCTCTGCGATTTAGTTGGTTAATTTTAGATTTGCAATTTCACTCCATTCACCGATTTAGTTTTTAGTTAGATCTGGTTTCGTTTTAGTTATAGTTTTGCCGAATTCATGATGTTTTGTGTGGTGGCGGCGACGTCGACGACGCTTCGTAGTCGCGGAAGAAATGACGATGTGATGGAACGCGCCGCCGTTTTATTCGCACTTTTGCGATCTTGTTGTCCAGTGCGTTACTAACTAATTCGAGTTTGTTTTCTATCTATGTATTAGAATTAGACAAACATATAACGGACATGTCGCGAGTGACATGCACATGCTTTGCATATTTAATTTTGTTAGCCATGAGATTTATTATTTTTGGGATGCGTTTTGAGACCTGATATAAACTTCTTATTAATTTCGAGGTTTTTTACTCTTCGGTCTTATTAATGACCTGGGTTTTTAATTTTTCTTATTTAATTTTGGTACATAATTGTTATTTGTTTCCACTGTTATTTTGTTTACAAGTTTTCACCTCGGAACTTTTGTCACACACAGTTTTTGAAAGGAAGAGGAACTTTTTAACTTCTAATTACACGCAGGACTAAATAATATTATAGTAACCGGAAGTTAATACACATTTGAAATTTAATTTTTGGAAAATTGCATTAATTTGTCTTTGGGCGATATACAAGCGGCAACTGATGACTATAGACTGATAATATCGAACGCACGCCTCTTGTTCGTCGCGACGACGCCAGATATCAAATGTGAATGAAACGAACCGCACAATTTGTAGCAAAACAAAGAGAGAGAATTGGGATATTTATACGATTTATTATCGCATGCGAAACGTTCATTCATGCCGAAACCATTTTGCTTAATGCCAAAGAAAAGAACTTCAACAATATATAGTCCTTTTAAGTTCTAAAAGATATAATAAATCCAAAAAAATAGAATAAAAATTGCAAAAGTTAATTTCATTAGAATAAGTTGACAGAACATTAAAATCCAAAGCAGTTTCATCATAAATATCTCATGTTTTTGATGATAATGGACATTTGGTTGTCCATTTAATTAATTGGCGTATGTTTGCATGTAATTAGATTCCTCCTAATGGCTACGTTTACGTTCAAATTATATTTAGATATAATTTCTAATTGGGCGTAAATTTGTTTTAGTTTAGTCATCACTCAGTTTTAACTTTAGCGACCTTAAAATTAATTAAATTTACTTTTTATAGGGCATGTTCCGTTTGGCTTGCGAAAACATTCTGAAAACAATGAAGAAAGGACGAGAAACATTACTGACGTTATTGGAAGCTTTCGTTTACGATCCATTGGTGGATTGGACAGTTGGAAATGATGGTTTAGTTGGCACAACATTCGGTGGGATGGCTACAACCGCGTCTCATCGTCAATCACGAAAAGATCTTGAAAAAGAAGTCACGCTTGCCATGTATCGTGTTAGATGCAACGAAGTTAAAATCGCTTGGGATTTCAATAAGTAAGCATTTTATATTTACTTGAGAATTTAAAAAAAAATTAATTATAATATGCTTTTAGATCCGACATTTTGAAAGCCATCCCTGAACTTTATTCCGCTCTTGATTCCTGGTGTGAACTCCACAATCAATCTATATCTTCAGATGACCTTTTACAAGATTTACATCAACAAATGGCGCTAGTGAAGGAAGCCGAAGCTAACGGTTTGTCCAAACATAATTTACAAACTCTACCTTTACGTTATGAGTCCTTCAAAAAGAATCAAGACACCTTCGCTCAAGCGAAACTGGATTTGGAGAATTTGAAAACCGAATGTGAAAATCACATCACTCAATATGACGAAGCTATCAAGATTATGCAAACTCAACAGGTACAACAATGGTATATGGATTTAACTAAACCGTCTGTAGGGTGTGATAACTTCAAAACCTTTGATTTAGTCAAAGAGTTTTTACAAAATGCCGGACAAACTAATATGATAACACAATGCGATCAGATCGAATTAGAACTTAAAAATACTTACGAACAACAACTTGTAGTGATTCAGAAATGTCTTAATTTGCTTCAAGAATATTGGATAGTCTTTTCACAATGCCCCGTATCTTTTGAAGAACACCATCGCATTCACTACTATCTCAAATGGTGCACGATTTTGCTTAATACTCGCGATACTAAAGTTTGCGAAACTATTTATCAACAGTTCTTCGGTATGATTAACTTTGTTAACAAGCCAATTAATTCTATCATTAGTTATTCATATAACTTGAATGTCATGTTCAATACCATGGCTGCAAAAGTAACTAAAGCTTTCGAAGATGTAAACAGAATTCAAAATGATGAGACTAACATGATGTTGGAGAAACATTACGCGGAATATAAAATTAGCTTATCGAATTTTGTCAAGCGTGAAAAAGGTGCATCGAAAGCTTTGGAATTTGTTATCATTAGTGAACTTCTAGTTTTGAATCGCACTTTTTTAACTTTGGAGACAGCTGCATCTAAAACTGGCGATTGGTTGCTAAAACTTACTTCACGCGATGGCGACTGGTTCCTAGACGAATTGACACTTAGTTGTTCCAAAGCGATTGAATTAATGAGCTTTTTACAATTGCATAATGGAATTGAAGATGATCCTAAACTTATGCAAGTTGTCAATGGTTTATGTGCAGCTAATAATTTATATAAAAGTTTGCACGAGTTGAATTTCAATTTTCATACTATAATTCTCCCAGAAAGTATTAAAAAGATCCAAAGTAGAGAGCCAAGTGTTTTGCAAATGATCCACGAATTGAATGATATTGTCATGGTTCCCCAATTACATGAAATAGCTTCACAACTCGAGAAGAATTTAACTTGTGTTGTGATGGAAATGGAATTTACTGCTGTTGATATGATGCAAACACAAATGATTACGTTGAAAAGACAATATCAAGATTTGTTGAAATCTTTCTCGAATATGCTTAGCCCTGGGAAAATGTTACTTATGGGATTTAATGGGTTATTCGATAAGTTACAATTGGAAAGTAATAATGTATTTAATCAATTAGGAAACTTAAATATTCCTTCGAGCTGGAGAAAATTAGATCAGGTAAATTATTTATTTATTTTATATCGTACACTTTCAAATATAATATTTAAATGTTTCTCTTAGGTTAGAGAAGCTAAAAGTTTAGCTGCCCCAATATTTAATCCCCAAGTACATGCCATCCTTGATGATATATTCCTTCTGAAGAGATTACAAACTATGCGTGAGTTTTTCGCCTTGTGCACGGAAATGTGCAAATCATTTAGAGGCGAAACAGAAAGTGTGATCACTTTAGATGACGAACAACTATTAAAACCCATTAGAAAATTCATTGCGGATTTCATAAGTCGTCAGTTCCTCGGTATTTCTACTGAAGCCATTGCATATGTGCAATGTTATCTGTTGCAGCGTTTAGGTCTTGATGTAACTAACGAAATTGAACAGAAAGACATCGGCGCTGAGAACAAAGTCCCCTTGGATGAACTCTACCATAAAGGATGGAATATCTTCCTTAAGAACGGTGTATTCACCCAAAGTGTATTTGCCCAAGCTTCTAGTGTCGAAAATAATCTGAAAAACACTTGGGAGAAGATCCAAGAACCTAAGAAACTGGAAAAGAGTTTAGCTTTATTACAAAGCTCTTTAGCCCGAATTCAGAATCAATTCACATGTCATAGTTGGTTACATGATGATGTATTGTCCCAACAATCTGAGAAATGTAGCTTTATTCGAAGTAAATTCATTCATGAATTACGAAACAAAACAGCAAACTTACAACTGTTACAGAGTAAAGCAGCAGAAACTCGCGAGAAACAGAAGACATTGATTGCTAGTGTTTCCCAACGATTAAAATGGGCTGCAGGTGCAAATCCTGACTTGAACGAAACACTCTCTGCTTTTGAAAACGCTATATCCACTAAGGAAAAACGCTTAAGCTTAGAACAACAAATTAGTTCCTATACCCTAACTACATGTACAAGTATCCTGCACTATGAGCTTCTTAGATGTTCCACAGTTGAATCCAAAGCTTGCGATCAAATCTTCCTCAGAGGATATGATCAATGGGTCGATGCTTGTCGCTATCAAAATGTGAAATTGGATACAGTGACTCCAGTCGAAGAAAATATCATGAAGTTTTATACACCGGACATGGCACAAGATCTGAAATGGATCCTACGGGTTTCCGAAAAGATCTCGGAAACTATCCAAACGACGAATGCCACTTCAGCCGAACTCAAAACCAAATTGTTTTCGTGCTCCTCAAATATCAATTCGAAAATCGATGATTTGAAGCAAGTTTACACTGCGCATTGCAGCATAATGAATGATTTCAAGAGTTTGATCAAACCAATGATGAAAATCGACGAGTGTTATGGCAAAGCGCAACATTTCATCACGGATTATCGTCAGTACATCGAAAATTTCGCCAGTCTTTTCACTCATATGAAGAAAGACGCTACCACTGACGATGCTGCTGTGATG
Organism: Falagria sp. GC000072; assembly: GCA_030556245.1. Classification (NCBI taxonomy): domain Eukaryota; kingdom Metazoa; phylum Arthropoda; class Insecta; order Coleoptera; family Staphylinidae; genus Falagria; species Falagria sp. GC000072. The sequence continues at coordinate 8,619 of JASKGN010005277.1, read as the reverse complement.
CGACGTAAATTAGAGCTGCTAGAACGTCACACCGAAGAATTGTACAACAGCTTGTTAGAATTAGAAGAGAAGGAAGAACGTAATGGCAAGAAGCAGCTTGTTCGACAGGAAGGTATCTCACTTAGTCCTGCCCGTGTCATGCCTGCAAAACAAGAAAGCATGACGAAAGGACAACAGCGGAATGCGTATGCTGTTGGTGTTTGGAGACGTGTGAGAATGAAGTTGGAGGGGAAAGATCCAGATCCTGGAAGGAAATACTCCACTCAAGAACAGGTACGTCTTGTGGATTTTCTGCAATTTGTGCAAACTTTAATTGATTTTGCTACTTCTCAGGTGGATTATGTAATCAGAGAAGCGACAAGCTTAGACAACCTAGCCCTCTTGTATGAAGGCTGGACCCCGTGGGTGTGAGGCGGGATTCGTGTACGGCAGCCTGGAGCTGCCCGGATCTCTACCTCTCTGTAACCACTAGAAAAGCGCGCAGTGTGAATTTGCGTGCGCTCCGTCGCGCCTCTGCCAGCAAACTAGCGTCATCTCGTAACTTATAGGGTTTTCCGACCAGTGTGTCGGATTGCTTAGTATTATCGCTGCGCAAAAAAACAACAACAATTTATGCAAAATTGACATCCATAATCTGCGATTGTACTCAATAATATAATTTTGTCGAGTGATGATTCCATTCATCTATTTAATTACCAACAATGTCGATAAGAATCATTGGATTATTACTGAAGCGGATTTGGTGTCGGTATTTTTGCAACCATCTTATAAACGCGGCAATAATGGGCATATTTTGCTGAATATTAATCTTAATAATATTGTTCGACGGTCACGCGGAAGCCAAAATCAGATAAAATAAAATTGCGCCAAATATTGGCAAGTTTCGATTAAATGCGCTGCTTTGTCAATTGGAAACAAACGACATTGCAACATTTATAAATAAAAATCAATAAACACGCACCTGTGCGTAAAAAAACACACGTTTGGCAATAACTTCATCTAACTTGGGAACGTTTTCTAATATTAATATGTACACTACTTAAACAAATCATTGTAACTGTTCCCTATAATGTCAAACGTGCAAAACTTTGTTTTATTAATAATTTACAACGTTTTATAAAGTTTTTGTTAACACGTTTAATATGGTTATCGTGAAACAGAAACCAAATTTCAACTTATAACTGTAGAACTTGTATCTTCTCTGTGTGACACTTATTAACATCTTCTCTACAGAACATTATTTCATTTTTATTATATTATACGATTAATTTCTTTCTTAGAATTTTATTTGCAAACTAACGAGCGCTTCAAATTACAACATAAATATTATATTCATAATATTAATGTAAATTGGAAATAATTTTCAAATGTAATAGTTTAAAATTTCAATTTTGTCAAATTATGGTTAATTTTATCATGAACTTACTTTTTGATTTTGTGACTACATCAAATTATTTCGCAATCTTTGTTTTTGTTGGCTACGTTTTATTACTTGCTACTAATAAATATAGTAACTGTCTCTTCAAATTGGACACTCATTTCTATCCTCTTATTATATTTTCCTGAAATTATAATGTGGTTGTTTATTTAGTCGAATTAGTTGTGTGTATGAAGTATTTACTTTATTTCATCTCGATGAAGATTAGCAATTTTTGCATCAACAAAGGTGACATCTTACAGAAGGTCATAATAAAACCATTCATAAAACTACATAATAGCAGAAATGAAGATAAGTCTATTTTCAAAATATATAACATACATTATATTTTATAAGTCTGGATTCGGTATCAACAATTCTTGTTCAACTAATGCTAAAATGCCTGTCGTAGTAACATGTGAAGTCCCAAAAAAAATTTGTTTTTCTAATTTTATGTGGTCATTTAAGTGTTAAATTAATATTCAGCATTAGTTTGAGTTCAATGAATATTATATGGTATACATTTAACTAGTTAAGCTTAAGCGAACTCATATTCAAAAATAAATATTACTTCGAATAGGTGTCTGCAACTTCAGGATCCAAAGGAGCTCCAAAAAAAGACATCAAAAAATGACAAAAAGGCATTAACATTTCTGCAAAATTTTAAAACAAAATTTGGCAGTGTATCCCTTAAATTTATTTTTAGCTTTAATTTAATCATATTACTAGCTCCCGACCCACTTATTGACTGATGTCTTCCGCTACAAATTTTTCCTACAAACCCGCGAACGGTTACGATATCAACGATCAAAATAATAAATAAACAATTTAAATAAGGAGAAAAAAGAATTTTGAAAGTTCAGGATTGAACCCTCAATCGTCAGTACGCGAAACAAACGATTTAAATATATTATGTAGGAACATTAATTAACATTACCTGCATTCATTATTTTATTACTGTCTTTATTAATCCGATTTATTACTGAAATTAGTACTCAAATATATGAATGACGAAAATTTTAATAATTCTATGTAATATAGACAGAAAAACATAACGTACCAAAACAACGTTATTAAAACATCAGTAATAACTTATAACTGCTTATAACACTAATAACGAACTTAATAAGGATAATTAATAAAGCAAATCATTAATAAATTGACATTAAAGGCTTTAATTAAATAACGAATGCAGCTATTGGGTAAATAATACAAAATTAAGTTTGAAATTACTTTCGTGTATTCCCTTTTTATATAACATAAGTTATAACAATAAATTTGTTTCTTATATACAATTGTTGTAAATACAATTACTTTTTGTTTTTCAAATCGTGTTTATGTGCACCAGAAATAAAAATGTAGTTGTTTTCTAGTTAACATAATAGCAAACATCGCAAAACTTCAAACTTTTAAACTGACTTAAATTAGATTATAATTCTTTAAAATCTAAAACTGCTTTGCGCAATTTCAATACTTTTCTTTCCCACTGTATTTCGTATAATGTGGAAAAGTGCAAAAAAAACTTCCCATACAGCTTGTTTTATTAAAAATCTGTTTGCACTTATTGAAAAGTGCTAAAGAATAACCAAATAAGTAAAACATGTTATAAATATCTACTGTCCATGACACTGTTATTCGGTATTCTTAATAATGCATTTAAAATGGTGGGCGATAATTACAAAACATTTGATAAACAATGATAGTAATTTCCTGTGAATGATTTGCTCTCAATCGTCTTCCGCATTACATTTGTAGTCAGCCAATACATCTCTGGTTCAGTTTATTGTTTACAATTAAATCTATTTTTACTTAAGTGCAGTCTTGAAAGCACATATATCAATAGACATTTAAAATACAGCAATGAATAATATTACTGCAAAACTTAAACGTGTCCAATGGAAATCCCGAAAAAGTGTGACTTTAATTGGCATAATAATATTTGCAATTATTTTCTTCCGTATCAAATATTATAGCTATTCTACTGGGATTCACATCCCAAAAGTAAAAGCTTCAGCTGTATGGGAATTTTTAGCTGATTTCAACAATATGAAGAATTTAAATCCAGCAATGTAAGTAATATCTTAAACATGCTAAAGAAAAATTATATTTTCTACAAATTTTATTAAACATAAAAGTTTCTATAAAAAGTGGATTCTTGTATAAAATTTTAGAAAAGATTTTGTGATAATAAATGATTCTGGTAATTTTGACTTGTGGAGATACACAGTGGAATATACCGAACAATCATCACACTGGCCTTATTTAACTAGTAATACTCTAGCTTATTATGAAGTTCGAGCAGTGAAGAAACCAATGATGAGTTATCATATTAACTCGAACCACACAAGTTGTACAATTTTTGGGAGTATATGTTGTAAATGACTTTTTCTTAATTTTCTTAATTGATTACAATAACTTTATAAAATTGTAACTAAACCTATTTTATCTATTTCAGTATTATCCTATAGTAATTTCGATATTATACAAAAAGGAGACATAGTGGTTCTATTTGAACATATCAATTATCAGTGTCCTGTAATATTTTCGTCACTTTGCCAGAAGGAAATTGCATATCAACGAGATGTCATGGCAAAAAGTCTTATTATGCAATTTAATTAATAATTGTCTGTTTCTTACGTTATATAATCAGTGCGTGCCATAATAAAATTCAAAGCTAATTAATCAACATATATAAACTCCAAAACTTAAAATAAGATTACGTATTATTAAACTAACAATAGAAATATATATTTTATTTCTAACATTATAAAAATAAATTCTTCATAAAATAATAAAAATATGGCGTATCGAGAGATGAAAATGATTAATTTAATCCCATTCATCACTATCATTATAATCAGATTCAGACTCTTCAATTTCGGAGTAGTATTCATGCACTACTCCATCTTTCGACACTTCGATATGTTCAAAGAAACGCGGATCATCTTCAGCTCTGAGTTCTTCTGAATCTGAGCTATCTTCTTCAATTTTGTCAATTTTGTATTTCACATTTTTCATGCGTTCTTCAGATTTGGCAAATCTTGGCCAGAGTTCTTCCTTTACTTTCGTCAAAGTAAGTAAAATTACATGAGTTTTACTTTCGTGCGTTATATTTTTGCTTACGGAATCATATAAGTTTATTGTTATGTTGTAATTCTTACCTTTATAAATTGAACTAAAACAAAGAAATCATTGTACATTTCATATCTCTAATAAAGGTACCGTTCCGTTCCTAGCGCCCGTTTGAAGTTATATATGGGCGGAGTCCTTGGGCGGAGCCAACAACGCTTGTTGCTTCGATTATTCGGTGTTGGTCGAGTTGTTTCGTAACGTGTGACGTAATATATGGCTCCGCCCATATATTACGTCACACGGGCGCTAGGAACGGTAGTACCTTAAATTAATATTACTCACCTAAAATTTAAAAATCTGTTTCTATTAATATTAATTTTATAATCATTGTTTTCTAGAAACACAAACTCCACGAAAACTTCTTTCTCAGTTTGATACCAAACAATTTGTGGTGGGATAGTATCGGAACTTGGAACAGCTTTCATGGGTAAATATTCCGTTTTATCTTTAGTGGTCGTTGGATCATCAGTCTTTTTTGTTTGTTGACTCATGACAATTGGAGGTTCGACATGGCCCATTTTGTCATGAATAACTTCAAATTCGTCACGAAGAGTCCGCTCGGGTGAAGAGTTCTTCGGACTTTCATCCCAATTCTCTTCTTTATTGGATTCTTCAGCTTCTTGACATGCTACAGGTATTTCAACATCATTCAAATTTTCGTCTTCAATTTCTTCTGCAATGCCAGCATTCAGAAAATATTTATTAATATTCTTCGGTTCCTCATTAGTATAATCGATAAGTACAACTTTGAATTTCTTAGTGACACCCATTGAAGAAACGACTTGTTCTTCGGAAATATATTTAGCACATATAACTGTTAATGTGTAATCATATAAAGTATCCAGTAGCAATCCACAATTATTTTCTTGAACTCCATAAAGTGAACATTCAATTGCCTAAAATAAAAAAACGCATAAAATAAAAGTTAAAATAATTCCATTGGAATAAAATAAGGGATTGTTTTCATGGAGGCGTCGTAGGTGTGACTGGCGCGAAATTTTCAACCAACCCATCGACTGATATCTTCCGCCACAAATTTTTAACCAATAGGAAGCGACAAGAAAAAATGCTCGCTTCCGATTGGTTGAAAATTTCGCGACTGTCACGCCTCCATTAAAACGCTTCATAAAACTTACTTGAAAAGGTAACTTCGTAATAAACGCATTATTTAAAAATTTCAAGCATGTAACTGGCACAGTGGTGTAATCACCATAATCTAAATAAAAGCAAGTAGCAAATTGATCTTTATCAATTCCAGTGAGTAAAACTCGACAATAACCTCCACAATCTTGATCAGCAATAGCATAAAAACCATCAACGACAACTTCATGGTCATATAACTTTCTTTTTATAGCATTACAAGATTCGGCAATATCTGCTTCCATTTGTTTCAATAAATCATCATATTTCGTCAGCTTCACATAAAAAGAATGCGAACTAGTGGCAGTGGAAAAGAAAACTAAATTCATTTCGTCCGCAGATAAATGAGCCCAGCATCCTTTCGGTTGTTTAAATTTAGGTTTCTGCGCAACAGGTTTCATAGGTTTATATTCAGGCAAAGATATTTCAGCCTCTTTGCATAATTCATATAGCAAACTGAGTTGCTTATCGGAAACTTCATATAACCTTCGCTTCTTTAAATATTTCGAGACAATGAACCACTTGGTAATTTGATCCTCAGTATTCTTCAATTTCAAATCATCAACCCATATGGTATTGTTCAGTCTTAATACAATGCTACCCACTACCAACATTTCGTTGTTTTCACTGTTGAAATCTTTAAGTTCGTTGGACATATCTAAATAAGAATTCCTAGTCCACGTCGATTGTTTAAACGGTGGAATTATATTCGCAAGAAACACTTCGACAATTGTTTGAGGAATATTCTGCAACTCTTCAGGCATATCGTAAAGTTTATCCACGGAAACAGTCAGTTTACAACCGATATCTAATCCATAAATTTCCACATCCGAAGGTTCCGTCGTAGTAATCGAATCGATCGAAACAAATTTCGCAATTCTCGTAACGACACAACGATAAATTTCATCTTTGTTTACATAAATGTATTTCCCATCTTTGACAATATTATTGCTAAGATTGAATCCAGTCATATTTGTCATTATTTGTGTGACTTTCTTTGCATAATCTTCCAAGACGTGAACGTTCCCATCGTAATCTTTATATTCAAGTATTTGTAAATTGAAATAATTCGGCTGTTTCATGTTTATATATCTGCAGGTTATTTGACCACTTGTAGGTATTTGTTCGACTCCTTCAATTGACTTTGAGAAAACATGACGATCGGAACAATTCTTAATTGTGCATTCGCCAAAAAGTAGGATGAGTTTGCATAGCTTGGTGTTTTTGTTTACTTTTTCGGCTTCGAGAAGTTTTCTTTGTTCCTATAGACAAAACAAAGGAAGGATCAATATGAAAATGTTTTAAAATACACCATGTGAAAATGTATAATTTTAGAATGAGTTAATTGTAAATAATAAACACTTACATTGCAATAAGTTCGCAAGATTAAAGGAATTTCAATTCCATTGACTTCATAAAAACTGGAAATTCTTGGGAAACGATCAAGGCATTTTTCATCTACGTAAGTTACCACTTTACAGTTGAATTTTGTCTAGAAATTAGTATTTACAACAAATAGTAATTAATAATAAATATATAAATAAATTAAAGTTTTAATAGTTTTTATGGGTATATTACCTGATCATAAGTCGAAGTTAAAGGACAGATATAACTTTCCATTAAGGTACTAAACCTTTGAATAAATAATGTCCAAGTTGGCGGCAGTGAATAATTAATGAGAAAACTAGCAGTTGAAATTTTATTGTATGAACGCAAGGGTTTGTCAGTCGAAATTAAAACTGAAATTAAACAAAAGAAAGAAATTATTAAAACTAAAAAAAAATATTTAAAAAATATAAAAAAATGTTTAAAGCTGTATAAGAGAAGTATATGTATGAATTTAAAAACTGCGTGAGTTATTTGCGCAGTATTTTGCTTAAAAACGATTTTAGATTGACCGATTTATGTGAATTATGAAATTTTTTTCCTAAAATCACTTTTTTTTTAAAGGTGAATTTTCATGGTGGCGTAATAGGCGTGACAGACGAGAAATTTTCAACCAATAGGAAGCGAGCATTTTTTTGTTTTTTGCGATTAATTATAAATTTCGCTGACATGGATATATATTTTTGTTAAAAAATTGAAAAAAAAAATCAAACCAGCATGTCCATGGCACCGCCCGACGCGTCATAATCACCTCGCTCTGATATTTTACGACAACAACAAAAAATGCTCGTTTCCTATTGTCACGCCTACGATGCCACTATGCAAACGCACCTTAAGAGAATTTAAAACGGGTGTAGCGCTATACTTCTTAGTTTAAAAATGTTAAATAAACTTCTAACAAAGATTTCTTCTCTTATCAAGCGACAAAGTTAAAAAGGTATTAATATTTTACCTATACTTTTGCCATTAGGCGTAGTTCTCCAATTAATTTGAAGATCAGAAACATCATTTGCACCCATGAGATCCGTAGTGGTAACGAAAGGAATGCCCTCTACCGAAAATTGCTCCTCAATTTCAGGAATTTCATCCAATTTACAGACTACAATACACTTGTAGATTTGATAATTTGATTTCTTCAATAATTCTAAAAATAAATTACAATTAAACAATAGCAATCTTATAATATTAGATTTAGTGCTAAAACTAGATAACTATTATTTAACTTGAGTTATCAAACTACACAACTAAGTTTGAATTAATCAGGCGCATTCTAAAGACTACAATTTTGCATATTAAATATTATCGACGCAATATTAGAAAAACAGTATAATTATCGCATTCTAAAATAGTTAATAATACAGCTATAAATAATTTATTGCAATAAAAATTTTGAGTCAACACTTGAATATTAAATTCACTGAAATAAAATATTGATGGGTACTGTATTAACATATTTGGGGAATTTTGTCTATACTTCGTTTTTAAACTAAGAGGAGTGAAACAAACATGTCGCACTTGTTACATCGCGTCTGATTGGCTAAAAT
>JASKGN010005270.1:0-63792 GCA_030556245.1 Falagria sp. GC000072 | reverse complement strand
TATATATATATACTCTTAAAGTTTGTAAATTTAGCAATCATAATTTTAGGGTCAGCTGATTCTGATACTGACGAATAATATATCATCGTGTGATGATAACAGAGTTTAGATGATATTTACGATTCGTGTAGAAAACATCTCGTTCCACAATTCTACTATCATCAAACACGTCGAATTCGCAATTTAGTGTGAACCTCGTGCTTGTTTAGTAAATTGTGAAAGTTAGTGTTACAGATCTAATTTAGATTAAACTTAAAGTTAAAGAAAAATTTAAGGTGAGAGGAAATATATTTTATTAATAAATATAATTATTATTTATGGGATTGATTTATTGTTGGAAATGAAAAAAAAACTATTATTAAATGCTTGAAAAGTATATCCATCGGGTGACAATAAGTAAATAAAAAATATGAGTTTAATTGTTTAGTGTTATCTTTAAACAAATAGTATAAACTCTAACTTCTCATAAAGAATAAACCAGTTTTATATGCATAAAAAACAATGTCTAGAGGAAATGATTAAAATAAACTCAAATTATATGTACATAAAATGTTAATAACTTTAATAAGTATTAACAATATCAACACATGAACTATATTCAGTCATTCTTTGTTTTCCAAATTGAACTTATCACAGACCAGTTCTATTTTAAATTACTTCTTTTGTCTTTAAACTAAAACAATACAAAATGAAGTACACCTGGATTGATGTAAGAAATGTTTTTTTTTTCAATAATTTTAACTTTCTTCCTTAAATATAATAAATATTGTATATTTTTCCAGCATTTAAATTTCCTAAAAATGGATGAAACAACAACCCAAGGCAAGTTTATAATAATTAATCTTATGACAATCCTCCAATTTTAATTTAATTTAGGCCCAGATAAAGTATTGCCGGCACAAGATTATATGTGTATTCAACCAGATGGATTAGTTAAACTTAGGATACCGGAAACAGGAACAGCAATTGAACGCCAACCCGCAATTTCCGTTCCATCATTACTCAAACGCACTGCGCAAAAGTTTCCCGATAATGTTGCTTTAAATTATAAAGTGGGTAATTGTTGGAAGACGACTAACTATAGGTATTCCAATTTATAAGAAATATAAAAATAAATTGTAACATTTAAAAACGCTTTAGTGAATATTACCAAGAAGTTAGAACTTGTGCCAAAGCATTTCTAAAATTGGGCTTGGAAAAAAATCATTGCGTATGTATTCTTGGTTTTAATAGTCCCGAATGGTTCATATCAGATTTAGGTGCTGTTTTTGCAGGGTGAGTAACTTCCTGTGTTTAGTAATAAAATTATAGACTAGAAAGAGTAAATTTCACGTTGATTAAACAAACAAACAAACGCACCTGTAATTAAGTACACTGACCGAATTCTATTGTATAATTTGTATTTGTCTATTTTTTCCCAAAACCGTTATTACCTTCGTTAGAAATTAGTTGCGGTTGATTGTATAGGTCGAGGTACATTCCAAACTTTACAATGATAATAACTTTTTATTACTCTTAAGTAATTTTGCATTATTACAACTCACAAGCTTAAGTACTTGACTGATAAGGAATTGATAATTTGATTTTTAGTGGTATGGCAGCTGGGATATACACAACTAACTCGCCAGAAGCTTGTTTACATTGTTTAAAAGCAAGCAGAGCTAATATATGCGTCGTAGAAGATGATTTGCAACTTCTAAAAATCCTATCAATTAAAGATCAATTGCCTAAACTCAAAGCAATTGTTCAATATGTCGGTGAACCTAAGGATTCGTCAGTTTATAGCGTAAAATATTTATTTCTGCTAGGTTTTATTCTCAAATGTATTTTAAAGATATTATTTTTAGTGGAAGCAATTAATGAATCTTGGCTATCACGAAACTGATGATGCTTTAGAACAAGCTTTAAGTTTGATAGCACCAAATGAATGTTGCTCTCTTGTTTTTACGGTAAGATTATTACGTAAATATTAAAAAATGCTAATGGAAATACATTGTTTGTCTGTTCTTTATTATAATTGGTATAATTATCTATTTGAATTTTTGTTTACGTGTCCTTGAATTTATAATTTTAATAATCAAATCTCTGAACAAACTCAAAATTAATATTCAGAGACAACTTGTAATTGCTCAATGAGCATTGATATTTAACCCACTTTCTCTTAGATCATTGGTACCAAGTGATTTCTAATGCCTTTCATTTTTTTAGTCTGGAACTGTAGGAAATCCTAAAGCTGTGATGCTAAATCATGATAATCTTATCTGGGATGCGATTGCAATTAACGAAAGGGCCCAATTAGATATAGGAAACGAGAGTGTGGTCAGTTTCTTACCCTTAAGTCATGTAGCTGCCCAAGTGGTAGATATTTACCTTATGATGTCAATTGGAGGTATGGTGTATTTCGCAGACCGCAATGCACTAAAAGGTACTTTAGTGGAAACCCTTAAGGAAGCGCAACCTACGCAGTTTCTTGGAGTACCTCGTGTTTGGGAGAAAATCAAAGAGAAAATGTTGCAAGTTGCTAAACAAAATGGTTATTTGAAAACCACTTTGGCAACTTGGGCTAAGGGGCACGCTCTACAACATCATTTAAATAATATCAAAGGGTGAGTGTACAATAAATCAAAAATTTTTGTTTAAATTGATCATAAAAACTTACCTGTAAAACAATTGAATGTCTAACGCAAAATAGTTTTATTAAATTATAATTCGCTGTTTGATATCGAATAATTAATACAAAGAAACCAAGTGTAAAATTTACTCAGCAACACAGTCGTTTCTTGAGCACTGTTACTAACTGACTGGCCATATTTCTATACTTAAATTGAGGCATACCATAATTGAAATACATTGTGGCAAATTACCTTTTTGCTTTACATCATAATAAATTCGAAATTACTTTGTAGGATACGTTATGTAATAGCTGTTTACAGCAGCAATTATACAAGCAAAAAAACGAGGATTATTATTTACAATAGAAAATGATTGATGGCTACCTGTCAAAGCAATAAACTTTTCTATATACTTTACCTTAACATTAAATTATTATGTTTTATTTGCAACTACGTAATACAATGTCCTCTCCTCTGTAACGACTGTAACCTTCGATTATATTTATGATTTCGTAAATTGTTATTTCCAAAATTTAATTCTTATTATAGGGTCAACACTACAACTTGGCCTTACAAATTAGCGTCAACATTAATTTTCAAGAAAATCAAAGAAGCCTTGGGTTTAGGGCGTTGTAAAGGATTTTATGCTGCTGCAGCACCCTTATCAAAAGAAGTCAAGCAATACTTCATGAGTCTTGACATGCCAATTTTCGATGTATTCGGAATGTCCGAAGCGTCTGGTGCTCACACGGTTTGTGTCCCACATGCGTACAATTTGGAAACAATCGGTCGTTGCATCCCAGGTTCAAAAACAAAAATTCTTAATCCTGACGAAGATGGCAATGGTGAAATTTGCATATATGGAAGACACGTCTTCATGGGATATCTGGATGATGAAGAGAAAACTCTTGAAGCTTTAGATAAAGATGGCTGGTTACATTCAGGAGATATTGGATATATTGATGAACAAGGTTTTATCTACATCACTGGAAGATTAAAAGAGTTAATTATTACTGCTGGGGGTGAGAACGTTGCTCCAGTCCCAATCGAACAAATCCTTAAAAGTAAATTACAACATATCAGTAATGCAATGCTGGTTGGCGATAAAAAGAAATTCTTGTCCATTTTAATTACACTCAAAACGGAAGTTGATGAAAATGGTGTACCATTATCAACCCTTACCAAGGAAGTTCAAGAATGGCTACTTGAATTAGGATGTCCTGCGACAACTACATACGAAGTTATACAAGCTGGTCCGCATCCTAATCTTGTTGCCGCCATACAAAATGCGATTCTGGAAACAAACAAGTTGGCCGTTTCTAATGCTCAAAGGATTCAGAAGTTTAAAATTTTGGACACTGATTTTTCCCTTCCCACTGGAGAATTGGGTAAGTTCAATATAGAATTAAATTTAATATTGTATTATTTATTATTTTTAGGACCAACATTGAAGTTGAAGAGAAATGTTGTTGCCCAAAAGTATGCTGATGAAATCGAAGAATTATATAGGGGTTAAAAATATAAATAAAAATATTTCTTTCATTAGAAGGAATAAGAAATTAAAAGGATGCAGGCTAAATCAATTTGATGGTGTTTATTATTACAATTGATAAGTAGTTTAATTATTATAATTACAATTTTCAGGTAATAATTATTATAATTATAACATTTATGATTCATAAATATGAAGTATGAGACAAATGCTCTCTCATTCCTTCGTTGCTTATCTTACAAATGAGTCTTTCAAATAAATAAATGCATGGTATACATATATGCAATATACACAATCTATATTACAAATACTATTATAGAATAACATAGACTATTAATTTGCGTTCTTAACTTCAACTATTCTTTATTTCTTGCGTAAAATCAATTAATTAGTACTTGAGTGCCAAGCAAAATAAATATCCAAAGTTGCGAAATGTCTTTGCCTAATATTCCTATGTTCTTGCACAATTAAATTTATATACCATTTTCGTCTCTACAATGAACGAAGATTAATTATAGCTAATGGTGAATCGAGTTTTTACACATATATAAACCATATAAATCTACAATTTGTTGTTAGCTATTTGTACAATTTGATTTTTGCTCAGTGTCCTGTTGGTCAACACTATCACTGCTATCACTGTCCATTTTAAAATCATTTTTACAACATCGGCACGAATGTCTTTTACAATTATGTTTCGAACTAGTACTGGAAGAACAATTAGAACGCGTGCAACTTGACGAATGCGTCTTACATTTTCCGCCCGACCTATACACAGGAGCAATCACTTCCACTTTAATGTTTGCTGTTGCTGTGACTTTTGTTGTATACGGCCCATTAGAACTGGATTCCGGCGAAGAATACTCCACAGTAACCTGAGGCTCAACTACAATACTTTGATTGAAACTCTCTTCAGTTATTGTTGTCAAGCTAGGTTCCCTTGTAGCTTTCGTCGAGCTATTTTTCCTTGGTTTCGAATAAGTTTCCTTGCGAGGAACAACTGGTTGAACTTTTGGTGGTGGCGTTGAAATCCTTTCAGATTGTTCGATATTCAAATTTTGTAGTTCTGACCTTGGTCCTAAACTGGCCAAGATTGTTGGAAAGAACACTAGCACATTAATTAACGACGTGCACAACGACAGTAAACACGTTTGGAATATATGGCACTGAATGAATTCGAATTTTGAAAGCGCCAATACTGAAATGCATATTATCAGTCCAATATCTCCTTTAAGAATAGTCTCTATATGTATTTCCAATGACATCCTTAAACGACGTTCGCGATTTCCCATTGACGTTTGGAAACCATACATAATTAATATTATACTTCGAAAAATTACAATAAAATGTAGAGCACAAACGGTGCCTGTAAGTCCATTCAAGCTGAACAAACATATTGTTAGCATACTGAATAACACACTAAGCATTGGACATAATAGTTTGCTCCAATGAATTAATGCACTGATTAGTAAAGTGATTGCAATAGTTGTCACAACAATTTGAACCATAAGAAGTCTATCTAGTAATAGGAACTGTTTGAAATACGCAAAGATTAATCCAACTGGGTAATTTTTCAATCCCCTTTCGTTAAAGTTCTCGGAAATCGTAAAAATTTTCCTCAAGGTTTCGATAATTTTCGTTGTTGTTTTCAAATTCTTGCAGTAGAAAGGCATCTGAGTGTACTTTAGTGGCTGAGATTTGGGAATTTTCAGATCAAATTCAGTTTTCAAACTGAAATACTGCAATGGTTTCGGGGTCAAATTCGCCTGTGAACTCGAGTAAGAAATCTCATCGTTGCTATTCCAAACTGACAAGTAATTATAAAACGCATTTGGATCAATGATCTTATTGGAAACAAGCTTCTTATTAAAGATTTGACTTTTGTCAACTGGAAATTCCACGATTCCAGTTTGTGCCAATAATTTGAATGCAAGGACTGCTTTTTCTGTAGCATTGGAAAACCATTTTTCATTTGTCAGGCATCCTCGTTCACGGTTAAGATCAAATTCTGCTTGAAGATCTATGAGGTAATCACGAAAGTTCGCCAGCCAAAAATCGTTGTTATTAAGACCACCATTAGAGTCCTTTAAAACGTTAGGGACTTGTGCCAAAGAAGCATGATACTCGTAGAGAATTGGCTGATTGTGAGGATACTCCAGCTCAGTCGTAACGAGATAAAAGTTGTAAAAGCCAAAATATCTGTTCTGAGCTTCAAGATATCTGTATTCCTGGGTATTTCGGGGCAAAAAACTTGATAGTTTTACATCAAATTCCATTTTAAGACCGTTCAAAACGCAAAAGATTATAAGACCGCAGTATATTATCATAATAATCATTCGAAGTGATGGCTTGAATATAAATATAGTCAAATACTTGTTAATGCAGTAGAGCAAAATACTGATTTTCTGATAACAAATAATATCTGGACTGAGAAGATTAGCTTCGTGATCCTGCAAATAAAATATAAATTTAGCTTTACGGAAATAATACATTTAATAAAATTTGTACGTACCCTTTCGTTATTATTGTTAACAGCAATTCCCTTTGGTTCCTGTCGAAAACATGGAACAGCGGCTTTTTTAAACTTTATATGCAAAGATATCAGTGTAGGCAAAATGAATAAAATCGTTGCATAATGGAAGATAGTCAGGACAGTACTTTGTAGACAGAATATTCTTAAGGCTGGTATCGGAATGCCAGCTGCGATCAAAAAGATCAGGCTTTGACTTAGTCCAGAAATCAGAATCGTTGGACCAATACGTTGAAGTAATTCTGGTGGAGCTAATTTTTTATAACGCGTAGCAACCAATTGAAACATATCCCTTAATGCAAGCCCAACACTAAGGAAAGGCAAAACTTGCGTTGTCAAAATGTTCATAGGAAGTCCCAGCAAGCTGCACAATCCTAATCCTGCTGCAGCCGAGCAAGCCAAAATTAAAACGCATATTGCTGCCAATCCAGAATGAGACATCCACGCGTACAATCCAACCAAAGCCAGGACAACCCCTAATTTAATATAATCAATTTGGGAATGTTCAGCGAGACCTTTGTTCAGCGTTGCTGTTGAAAAGGTGTTGAAGGAATAAGATCCAGTCGCATTGTTTCTTGTAAGATGTTCAATTTCCTGTGCAAAACGCTTTTGCCATCCGCGTAAAACAGCAGCAGCTTTATCTGGATTCCATCCGATGTGATGTACCTTGAAAGTGTCGAGATAAAATTCGAAGAATTCGTGTTCTCCCATTAGTTGTACGACAGTTTGAAGCGCCTTGGCATGTTTAATGTGGCCAGTTTTGTTTTTAAATGCGCCCCCGACAATAAGATCTTCAGGCCAATGCATAAATTTTGCTGCAAAGCCATAGCAGCCACTTGTTAATTCGGCGCCGACATCGACATGCTGACTAGAATTTTTATTTGGGGCCGTTGGTGGGCACTCGGGGTCACGTGGATTCAAGCATGGTTTCTCCTGGTACCCGCTTGAAATCCCAGATCGGCGAAAAAAATCCTCCAGAATTTGAAAATCAAAATTGACCTTCTTCTCCTTGATTTGTGCAATGAGCTTCTGCGGATTGAGATTTGTCCATTTCACCGTATCACCCACGCCGAATCTGAAATAGGAAACAATTTTGATCTTATTATCATTTTAACTTATTAAAAGATTTATTTATAGTTTCTATAAGGATGTACATACGGTATGTGCACAGGAAAATCTGGCCCAAGAAGTTTGGATCCCTCCCAGAAACAATCTAATGGCGTGACGAAAGAACAAGGTAACACACTCTCCACGATTTGGTCAATGAAGTGAATATCAAGTTTGGGTGCGCTCGCTTTCTGGCAAATATCCGTGAGTCGCCAAGTGATATCGAACATGGTCACGGTCACCTGCGAGGCGCGTTTGATCATCACCAAATGTTCCAGAAGACCATTGGGGTGGAGAATACTGGCGTCAGGATCGATGGCAGTTTGCACGACCATTTGGTGCGTGGCAAGAACCTCCGCCGGTGGCGATGGCGCATCTTCCACGTGTGCGGGCTCGGCCCATAACTGCTCGATGTCAGCATGAAAGATGGAACTCTTGAGGCCGACGCAAAAGGTTGCAATAACAAGTAATGCAACAAAAAGGACTTTCCCTGCATGTCCGTAAAGGAAGCAACCGAAGGAACGGAATTGCTTTTGAACTCTGGCTCGTATCCACAACACGCCACGATCTCCAATCGCCTTACCCTAAAAGAGCAAACGAAATAAAACAACAATAAATAATATTAAATAAAACTCATTTCATAGCTTGATGTGAATAAAAATTGCTGTGTATATACATACAGCATATAAAAGAAACATTAACGGAGAAAGAAACACATTACAGAATAGCGCTCTCTTGCAAGAAACGGGACCACCCAAGACGTAGCGTGACGTCATTGGAGACCACACACGACGACTGGAACGTTGTCGGCCTGCCGCCTGCATGCTGCTTGTCCCGACTCGCTTACTCTTCTATAACGTCTCTATACTTTTTAAAAGATTGGTAACACAGGTTACCATAGTTTCTAATAAAAAATGAAGTCTTAATATTATTGTTTGCCTTTTGACGTAAGGAATTTCACGACTCCTTCGACTTCTACCAGAATTGTATTGGTGAAAATCGTTAACCATTCTGTCCTTCTTAGAAGGACTGCGTAATGCCGAGCAAGGGGACGCACAGCTGCAGAGCAAATCAACGAGGGGTGTTTTTGAATAGCGGTACCGCCGAATACATAATACGCACGTATCCAATCGGAAATAATACAAATCGAGCAACGTATACTCGCTTTTATATCATAGGTGAAATGCCATACTTTTTAAAATTAAGTCGTCACTGACGGCAGAGTACCTGTTCCAAGGAATAGGTCATAAATTTAAAAGCGCTCGTAAATTATGTACCTGCGGTCTACTTTGATTCCTCCTAATTTCTTAAATTAGTCTACATAAATTTCAGTCGCTTCGCATTAATTCAATTACAGGTGCAAGTTTCAAGATGAATAATTTCAACAATCGCATTCATTCATTAATTAACTTTATGCAAACAATAAATAAAGTTACCAGCATGCGGCCTGTAATTGAAAATAAAATTTGGATGGTAATGTCACTTTCCCAAAATTTACACAAAAAGTTACCTTTCTCATAAGTTGAATGATCAACGCTTTGTCCCTTTCTACATCTTTCTTAGGTGGTCTCCTAAAGATTAGCTCGTAAAATATTCAAGGCCAGTTCATAGCCACTCATCCGTGGATTATCATAATATTGCTTAAACAATTTTGGGATTGCATTCCTTCCATGACAATAATTGAGTGGTGTATCTTTCTGCATCCCTCGATATTCAATTGTGCCTTTATATTGATTCATTTAATCTATTTTTTGATTCTGTAATATTAGATACCACTAAGAGTGAATGATGATAATCCTTCCTATTCGTCATCGACAAAACGAACGAAAATCGACCGAGCGTAGTAAAGAGAAAAGAACGGAAGAAAGGCGACGCGGCGGCGACTCTTCTCTCTGTTGCTGAAGATATAAAAGAAAAAGGCAAACTGTGTGCATCTCATATATGCCTTAAGAGCATTTGTGCCAGAGCGAGACGCGCAGGTAATATCTACACGCCGCGTCTAGGTATGAAGGACCACACGCGCGACGTGCTTGGTGGTCCTCTGCCAAGGATAGCGTAATACGGAACATCGCCCACCAGAAAAGTGGTAGTATCTTTCCCATTTCAAATACATCGCAATTTTATTTTTCAGTAATTTTCGTTTGAAAGAGGCATGTTTCTTATAATTGGCAAGGACGAAAAAAGGACAAATACAAGAGTTTAAAAGTAAAATAACATGGGCTAATTACCTGTTCAATTTGTTGCAATGCGACAGATGCATCAACACATCCAGGACGTGTATACAGATCGGATTTATGCCGTTCAATGTCGCCCTGGGACTCACCGGCAGTGGCCATCCTCTACGTGGCCGATTTCCTCGACTTGTATCCACCTTGAAGGGTTACCGTTAGCCCTCAATTTCACCCTCGTCTTCTTGCACTATCTCTTGCCATCATCTCGCGTTGGTATGCACCACTCGACCTCCTCACAAAATGTTACAATGCGGGTGCTGCTGGTACCAAAGAAAATATTCAATTTCCGCCGGCACACTTCTTTTTCCAGACACGGAAACAGATTTTCAATGAATACATTTTCGCAGACATCCAGATAGTATATTAAATGCGTTATGAATACTTCTAGTTATTTTGGCAATTTCTATTTCTTCGCCAAGAGAAGTATTTAACAAATTTATCAAGTTGTTTTGATCAAAACGAACACTTATACACTTAACAATGTCCGCCGCAATGTTGGTTACAGCTTAAGCTCACAGTTACTTTCTTGGGAAATAAAATGTCTCTGGTCACAGCAAATTTATCCAAATGTAATTGCGATTTGCTATACTCGTAGTCTAAAAACCAATGTTAAAGTTCTGTTGTGTGTGTAATTTTAATGTGATAACTTAAGTTTACATAGTCTGTACCACTACAACGTCTGAATCAATACTGCGCCAGCATTTCGTTTTCCTTTTAGTGAGAAGGGACGAGAATGGCACCCAATGGCCGGCTGCTGTGCGAGCAGCAGCGACTTAAACCGATTCAAGACCACACACCACGTGCGGCTTAGAATGTAAATTCTCCAAATTACATTACCTACATGTATACTTACACTTCTGGCTAAATCTTTATGTAGTTATCAATATCTATATCAATGTCGCTGCTTTACTTCTTATCGGGAAAACTTGCGCTTCTTCGACTGCGCGTAAACCGCAGGTGACATAATGGCACATTATCAGTTGCTATGAATGCATTTCCTGTTTTGGCAATGCGCAATTTATGCAAAACGATGGTAGTTGTTTATTTTTATAAGTCCGGCTGCAATTCATAAGTGTTCTGTTGTATCCATTGTATCGTCGCATCACACAGAAAGGAAAACTTATCAAGCGCTCAAAAGTATAGCGATCATGGTGGTCTCAATAGCATTTTCTGATCAGCGCAGGTAGCACGCGTATTATAATACGGTAGAGCTACAATAAGAGCACAATTTCATTAAGGATCAACAAGTTTTTAAAATGAGGACCAATTTTAATACAAATTTCAGATTTTTGTTACATTACATAATCATCATGTATGCCAAAAAGTCAAATAATAATAAATCACAAGGAAATACAAGAATCTGTTACATTTTAAATCATAAGCATATTGTAAAATAAAGGGCAACATTTTTACAAACTTATATTTGACATACATATTTAACAAAAGTTTAAATAAGAAATTTTCGTTCATTTCTTATTTAAATACTATTATACAAACTGTGAAACGGAATTGTACAATGTTATTAACGTTTGTATAAAATATCAAAAGCGACAAAATAAAATTTCTACGTAATCGCAAATTAATGCGTGAGAATTTAAATAATCCGTACATTCTAAATTTCCAATATTGATTCCCATAAATTTATAATTTTGCCTTGCTCAATACAAGTAAACAATTAGTATCTAATTTTTAGTCACAAAAAAGTTATAATAGCAATTATATGCACTAGAAAACATTTTACTTGATACTAGAATATTCTATAATGAAATGTTACTTTAATGCTTTACTTTTGAAAGGAATTGCATTGGACAATGGCAAATGATTCGTATGTAATTGCAATTATCGTCTTAGTGCAAATAAGGAATGGATCATGGAGTGTAAAGGAAATCGAAGACTTCTGCGCCAAATCTGTTTAGCGCTTTACTAATTTTTTTCACATGCATACGGATTTCACATTCATACTTTTAAAAAACTTATGACAATTACACTGACAAGAGAGACGAACTAATTAGTATTACATATTGTTGAGACAACCTTTTGCGTAAATAACTATGTATAACAATTATTAATTATTGCATTTAGAAAAAATCACATTCATGAGTGAATAAATGTGCGAAGTCATTTGTTGTAAATATTTAAGGAACCTTTCCAAGTCTAATAAGTTTAAAAAGATAATTCAATAGTATGAAGAAGAATAAACTCATAAAAATATAAAAACGTAAAATTAAATAATAGTACTAGTTCATTTTTATAGTTACTTTTATCACTTTAGAAATTAAATTAGTCATTTAGCAAAATTATAAGTAATTGAATTTAATTCATTCAATAAAAATACAATATAGTTTTGTCAAAACTATTCTCAACAAATATCACAAATTTTCTTCTTTTATCTATCACATAATTAAATATTAATTATCTAACGCATTCATACTAAGTTAGGCCACTGTGATTTTACGTCCAGGAGGTCCAAAGGATAACAATTGTTTGGGAATATTAGGACAATAGGATAAAGAGATCATTAGGAAACCAGAAGTCCTCTCAATAGGATAGGATAATAGTAACGTGTTTAATGTCAGTTGTTCTTTCATAATATGCTATCATTAATTCCTCTCAAAATCGGATAATTTCATATGTTTAATTATTCTAATTGCGTGTTGTTTTTACTTATCATTTTGTATCTTTTAACAATTTAAAGAAAACTGACTATGATATCGTAAACATAAACTTATGCATCCATGCTTCGTAAATAAATAAAATTGGTAATTCTCTCCGCATTAACGGATCGTCTCATCGATAATTTAGTGATTTCCGTTTGTGTTATCCAAAATTTAGAACGAAAAGAAAATCAGAACAAACCCCTGAATAAAACCACTTGAATGTTTCGCATTAAAACAAGTCGCTTCCCGCATAGTCAGTCTTTATTTTATTTATGCGCAAGAATCAATAAATTTAAAATAATCGTACTATATTTGCAACAAGTGTAAACATCAATTGCAGGGCCTGAAAGCCCATTACGTAATCCCTCCCGACGCGAATAATTAGCTTGCCCACGACGCGATTTGCAAGCTGATCAAATTATACCCTCCCTGGAACGAAGTTACAAGAATGCCCCCAGAATCTGAAAGCGAAAAATATCTTGTACCGTTGGACATTTTAAAAATTATTTCAAAGGTATCTTTTTATACCTTAGTTTGTTTCACTTCACAGTCCATATAAAGTAGCCAGTCGTTCTGTTAACTGGGGAGGAAACTGATCCGTGAAACGTCTCCAATTATCTTCACCCACTTGATTTTTAAACGTATGTAAAATCTAAAAGTTTTATGATATTAGAATATTATAATGGCATTTCATTATCATCTGAGCGAAATCTATTTATACCTTAATGAAAATTTCTTTTAAATCATCTTTCGGTGTACTCCATGAAGCGACGGCGTCACAGAAGAAGATAAAGTCCGGGACTACACCCCCAGGATTCACTGTGATCATATGACACATACCACGGAAAGCACTGTCCTTTTCCTCGTTATCGCGTATATTACGCAATGATATGCACCTGTAAGCAAATTAAATAATAACAACGGCATTCTTCGAGTTCTTACATGGATGAATATTTGTTAGAAGTGAATAGTTCTTTTTAGGCCTCTTATTCATTTAAGACTTTTAATATTTTCTACAAGAAATAAATAAAAGCATAAAATTTAATTGATTGAGGCCACACTTTTGTCAAATCAAAACCAATTTAAAAACAAATCGTACTAATGTTACACATATATAACAATACGTGAAAATATATAATAATTATTTAGTTTCATAGCAAATCAGTGATTATGAATAAAAAGCAACTATTCTCCCAAGATAATAACAACTCATATTTTCTAGGGTCATTATATTAATAATAGTCCGTTTGAAATGGTTTCAATCATGTTAGACTGTGATTCTTTCATCATATTTGGAAGAATTTCAACAAAGATGTATAAGAATTAAGTAATAATTATAAAATAAGAATAAAAGAGGGTTTACACACCACTGGCGGACAAACTGTTGTAACACAGGCGCGACTTCATGTGGGCAGACAAAACCAAGGCGACCGATTGTTATGGCTATAGAGTGAACCACCGAGAACAAAAACAAACAAAACTCAACTCAACAAACAATGATTGCAATTTACTAGATCATAGAATTAGAATTAAGTAAGTATAATATAATAAACAACAAAGAAATAATTAAAGGTATCGCAATTCAATTCACACTACTTTGAATTATCATTTGGTCTGTGTGGGCGTTGAGTTTATCCTAAGCTATATCCAAAAAGATAAGACATTATTTGATATTGATAAAAAGGGACTGCAGTCATCTTTCACAACTAATGAGCATGCATTCAAATTAAACTTTGGAATGAAATTAAAAAGTTTGCGCAATCATTAAACTTCAGAAGAAAATTATAAAATTAGTGTAATCGTTAAGTTCCTTTTTATCAATAATTTATACATTGGTCATTGAAAAACAATATCCAGTGAGTCTGAAATGTAAAAAAAAACTGTAATAAGAAATAATAATTTGCAAAAATAATTAACATTAGTTAATGATAATGACAATGTTACCTGTGTGCAGCAAATATATCAAACAATAATAGATGTATACACAAATAAAGAAATCTCATTAAACGATAAAGAAAAGAAACAAGTTTTACCTGAAATAAAAAAATATTACCATAATATATAATACATTATTGATGGGAATGGCGCAATTGCAAACTTAAACATAAGATCAATATTAGTAATTTTGCATTGCACAAATCGAATTAAAGTTACATGCAAAAAGTGCACAAGTGTGGACTCACCTGTATTTTCTAAAAGCGTTTTTGTTGTATTTGGCCTATTAATTATATGAATTAATTGATCTAGAACTAGTGGGATATATGGTCTTGTGTCTTCACCTAAATAAATAACACAACGTTTAGAAATTATTCAACATAAACCAAACTTATCCACATACCAAGTTTAATACTAATTTCCCCAATAGCCCATGTAGCATTATTACAAACAGAAATATGTTCCGGATTCAAGTTCTGGCCCAAGATTGGTAAAAAGTCGGGAATACAAGGTCGCACATGCTGGAAACAGGCTTTTGTCAAATCTCCAAGAAGTGCAAATGAACTTTGCCGCACTTCAGCCATTTGATCCTGCATGCAATGATGCAACAGCTCCATAATATTACTATTTACAACAAGCTTTTCAATATGTCCATTGAGTCCTTCGGCAAGTCCTGATAACAGATCCAAAGCCACAATGACAAAGTCCTTATCAGGTGGATCGAAAGCATCTGGATTCTGGGTATTTGCCATATGTTGGTACAATGTTTGCTGTACCAGGGAAACACATCTTCGATAAACTGGCTCACAATATGGCAGAAATCCTGATTGCAATGCAGTAGCCACACTTGACAAGCATTCCAGAAGAGGAAACAGATCTTTATTTTCATCTTTTAGTATATTCCATTTGTGGATTAATGGTGGCATTAACATATTAATATAATCGGGCTTATTAAGATGATGACCCACAGAATCAGCAAGCGTTCCAATTGCATCATATAAAATCAACAGGTTTTTATGTTGATATTTGGTGAAAGCGAAAACTAGAGTTTCCAAGATGAATCCCAAGTAGGGCACTAACTCTGTGCATGCTTCTTCTTCCAAAGTGGCGAATGCAGAACAAGCAGCTTCCTGGACGCGTTTATTGCTATCGAGGATTCTTCTTAATAATTCTGTCATCAAAGGTTTGAGATAAGAATCATGTGATTGTGTTACAACCCAATGGGAGTATCTGGATAGCGTCCAACAAGTGATTGCTCTAACTAAAGCTTTGTTATCGTTAAGACTGTTTATCAGAAAAGGAATCAGCTCTGGAAGATGACTCAACATGCCGGACATGCAACCTTCTGCAATGGCACCTAACGCAAGTATTCCAGACTCCTTAATGTCCCAATCTTGGTGGAACAAAGTCTCTTTCAGAATTGGAATAAGAATAGGCAATAAATCTTCATTGAACACATTTGCCAGTACGTCTAAAGCAGCAGCACTACATTTGCGTAAATTCCATTCGGTAAGAGAACTGTCATCATCCCCTTCGTCATAATCTTCATCGTCTTCTTCAGTTTGCTCGGTGGTGCCGTTTTCCGAATTGGAATTTGTATTAGATGCTTTAATTGTATGTGTTTTTGATTTATGAAAACGAGGACGTATGTCTTCGTCTTTATCTGGTACTGATTCATCTTCTTCCACATCACCCTATAAAATCAAAACAAAAATGAATTATGTATGTAGCTCCCAAATTAGTTAGCAACATTCTTACCTTGAGCAAAATAATATCAATTTCAGAATACTTCATTCCCCTTACAAGAATTGGCACAAGTCTGTTTAAATGACCATGCAGAACTTCTCTGCAGATTGGTTGTTCAGCTAATGAGAGCCAAAACTCGCAAGCTTCTAAAGCTACACCTTCATCAGGATCCTGTGTCCTCACTAACATATACTCTATAATTTCATTCATATTTGGCACTAATCTATCCATCCTAACTTCTAATAACATCACTAATGCTTTACACACATTCTTCCTTACTTCAGCGTCATCATCAGTGGCTACTTGAAATAAATTCTAGAAAGAAAGAAAATTCATGATGCATCTGCAAAGAATATTATTTACAAAACTTACTGTGAGAAATGGATCAATATGTTGCATTAAGGCTTGCGAACGTTGAATTATGAATTGATTTACACATCCTATAGCATATGAACGTATTTTACTACTTGAATGATTGAAGAACTGCAAGAATTTTGGTATAAGTATATTTAAAGGTCGATTGGCTGTGTCAGCATCTAAAGCTTCAGCAGAATCTTCACATATTTTGTGCAGTGCTCCAAAGGCACCTTCACAAACATTATAATCCTGCGAATCAAGCATGTTGCAAAGTGCAGGAAGCAATTCAGGCCATGTATTTAGCTCTCCTTTGCTCGCTATTGTTGTAATAAGAATCCCAACAGTTGCTCGGATTAATGGTGACGGATCTCCAATTGCTTGCAGACATTCTTGTTTGATAAATAATGTTACGTTCGGCATCAAATTGCCGTAATGCGCCTTCATGTTGTTCTTCAAAATTAATCCACTTAGGGACCGTGTGGGTTCATCTTCGCCGACCATTTTCGTTAAAACAAACATTAGATAACTGTTAAAGTCTGGGTATTTGTTCAATAATTCCAATTTCTAGTAAATATGTTAAGGAAAAAAGTGGAATTGACAAATATAGAAAATAATCATATAACAAATCAAACTTATCATGATGCATGATAGAGATAAAGATGATATTAAAAAAGCATCTGAGATAAAAGCAAAGTTGTTTTTACTAATCTAAATTGACGAAAGGATACTTGCTGAACGGCTAGTTGCGTAGCAGTGTCCGGCGATTGAGATTCCTTCAATAAGGTTAAGATCTCGCGCAGACCGTCTTGTTGCGGCGTCCACTCCATTTTCATTTCGCTTCGACGAAGCGCACACTATATTTAGGTTCAGATTATCTAGTGGAGATTAGTAATGTTGCGCTATCTTGCTGTATTTGCACTATGCTGGCGAAATTAAATAAACTGAACAAATTGCAATGAACAACGCAGGGTTGAGTGATCACAGCACAGGCAGCACAGAGCGCGAAGTACAGGACGAGTAGAAGCAGAAATCGAATGGCACTCAGAACGAGTTCATTCTAGGGCGATTTAACCAATCAGAGTTCTCGAAACTGGAAAATCTGTCGATGTTGCTGTCACGATGATTGTCGATTGCAAGCCCATTCCATGCTTAACTTCCAAATTTGTCCGCAACCATCACCACTCATTGTCAGTTGTTGTCATTGCGGTCATTGCTGCACAAACTAGCCATTCCCTGGTTAAGCCTGGTTTTATTCCTGGCTTTTCCAGCAACTTTTATTATTGTGTTTCTATTTGTCTGCCTTTGTTTATTTAGAATGGTAATTGCGATTAGGGTTTGAACGTATTCTAATCCGTGTACGTGAATATAATATATCTACATTGTTCACCATAGTGGTATGGATGACTTCAAGAACTTAGTGCGAATTATTATGGAGTCTTAAAAACCGGCTAAAATAACATCAATTACTACCATAAATCAGCAGTCATTTGCTAATATCAACTTAAATATCTTTTTATATTTTATCTTCATCTGCTTAAAATTTAGTACAATTAGTGAAAGTTTTTCCGTACAAAAAATGGACAAATACCGTGCAAGTTCAAGAAATCAACACTGATAGAAATGAATCATATGCCGCCATATAGATTAAATGTGCCAAATGCAGGTGGTGCAGACATATCAAGCGGCGTTTCGAATCCCAAGAAGAGGCGAAAAAATGGCCAAAATAACATTCAGCCATCTACAACTGTGCAGGACTTACTTCCACCACCATTATCGGGATATGGTGATACTATTGTAGCTTCAAATCCCTTTGATGATTGCCCAAGCAGTATGAGTATAGTTCGCAATCCTAATCCTATGGGAATGGCTCCAAATAAGCCTATGGAAATGTACCACATGAATATGTGTCGTCCAATGGGTAAGTTAAAGAATCTATTGTTTTCTTTGGTTATTGAATGCTTTGTTTGTTTGTTAGGGGGACCACCTATGTCTAATATGCATGGACACAACATGTTAATGAATGGACCTCAAAGAATGAATGGCCCTATGGGTCCACAAATGTTACAGAGCCCTAATGGACCTGGACCAATGCATGGTCAAATTCCAGGTAACTTTTGAAATGAAAAACTGAAGAAATATATGTTGATATAATACTTTTAGGTCCAATGCAAAGTCCTTTAGGAAACATGGGTTCATCACCAGGTATGCCTCCCATGCAGGGAAATGGCCCAATAAATGGCCCTTTAATGAGCCCAATGGGTGGACCAATGAATAATGGTGGACCTATGGGAGGACCAATTAATAGTCCACACAATCCTATAAATGGTCCAGTAAATGGGCCTGGGTCTGGTGGAGGACCAGGTTCAGGACCACCAGGGGCTATAAATGGTATGTCCTCACCTATGGGAAACCAAATGAATGGTATTGGTCCCAATAATATGAACAATCCTTTAAGTGGACCACCAAATGCCTGTAATATGAATCATGGCACTGGGAATGGTAATCAAATCTAGATTTCTGAAGAGTATAAATATTAAAAGTGTCTCTTTTTAGGGCCAATGAATAATAATAATTTCATGATGCCGATGAATGCAATGTACCAAAAGCCAATGCCAGTGAGTGCTGGTAAAGTTTATCCTGCTGATCAGCCTATGGTGAGTGTAGATTTTAATTAATGACTTATTTAATTAATCGTTTATATTTTGTAGGTTTTTAATTCACAAAATCCTAATGCACCACCAATATATCCTTGTGGCGTGTGTCACAAAGAAGTTCATGACAATGATCAAGCAATATTATGTGAAAGTGGATGTAATTTTTGGTTTCATAGGTATATTTAAAATAAATTCCTACAATTGATTAGAATTAATGGAAATGTTTATTGTAGGGCTTGCACGGGATTAACTGAGGCAGCATTTTCAATGTTGACAAATGAAGTGTATGCGGAATGGGTTTGCGATAAATGTCTTAACTCCAAAAGTATACCGTTAGTTAAATTCAAACCGTGAGTGAGTATTTTTTAGGTAATTAAGCTTTAATTTTTATAATGTTGGACAGAAACTCCAGTGCATCTCGAATACCCACACAAAATTGAAATGAAATAGTTCACATGTACTAAAAAATCTTTTGGAAGACTGATATTATTTCTACAATTCATCATAAATCAGATTTATGATTCTATATGTAAATTTCTGTTAATTAATTGCATTAATGAGTAACTGTAGTTTATCACATTTATGTATCATCACAGTGGACCAACACGTAAGCTAATTGTATAATTCAATCAGTAGTTTATTATAAACTAAGGTATCTGGGCGTAAATAATTTATTTGTTCTTCTTTGACTTAAGCTTATATGTAATTGTAAAATTGATTATATTTATTTACATATATGTATTTACTTATATCGGCTCTTGTTTTAAGTTAGTTGCAATTTGCATATACAATAAAAGAATTCTCTGGACTGCTTTACAAATCAGGGATATTATAAAAAATATCTTGCCAGCAATTGTACAGAATTAGCGAAGAATATAATATTCAATAGAGGCAGATGTAAGTTTTATTGGAGAAAATGTGCAAAGAATAGGCAAATCAAAAGTTGTTGATACGCAGATGGAATAATATAGATTATACTTTGTAACTATTAATGACATGAATAATATACATATTCAATTGGAATGAACATTATGATAATCAATTAAATTTGTTACTTAAGATTTAGATATGTATTATGTAATTTGCGACATTTATGAAGCCTTAAATAAATCAAGAAAGACATATGAATTGTTTATATTCATAAACTGTTTTAATTTCAGAAAATTATTGAATTCAATTTTAGCGATTACAATACAAAATATCACAGGTAGTTATTGTTTTATAAACTTCCAAGCATGTATAAATAATAATTACAAGTATATTTAGAAAGCAGTTTACTACAACAAACTGTTTTTGAGTTTAAGTACAGGCCAAAATAAAAGCAAAGCCCCACATAAATAAGTTATCTTAGAACCAAGAATCCAGAATGCAATGCTTGCAACAATTGGTCCTGTAGCTCTTGCAAGAGCTCCCAAAGACCGAAAAATGCCCATAACAGTGCCTTTCTGTTGCGATGAACCAAAATTTGATGCCAATACCATCATACATGGAACAACCAAAGCAGTTGCTAAAACAATTTAAAGTAATTTATAGAAATTAAGTAACAAATAAAATACTTACAAATGGCAAACAATAACAATCCTATATACAATATATATACATTTTCACTAATTCCCACAAATACAAAGCTTGGAATAATTAGCCATAAACCAAGTACAGCTGTAGATTTGTTCTTCTCAGGTTTGAGTCTACGAGTATATCCACCTTGAAAGATTGCCATTGTTATCCCAATAACAAAAAACATCCAACCCTGTTGCATACTGGTATAATTAAAAATATGATGAGTTAAAAATGTCAGGGTAAACTCTAAACCACTGTAAATAAAAAGATAAACAAAATATACGATGCCTAAAGTACGTAGTTGTTTATTGTCTGATTCCTTGAGATTGGTAACAGTGGAAAATTTGAAGAGTTTACGTATATCTAGTAATACTTTTGCATTGTCAAGACTTTGTACAAGTGATTTTGCTCGTTTGTTCTAAAAATAAAAGTTATTAATTTTTTGATATACACACATCTATGTATTTAATTATATACTTCAGGGAGTGATTCTTTGAAAAAGCAGGTAAAAAATATTAAATCTGCCAATGCCAGAAGTACAGCAAATCCTGCTGGTATCACAAACCAATTCCCTGTCTTGGTTTTAGCCCAAACTGCAAACCCAGCTCCGATTAATGGCCCTATAATGAATCCAAGGGAAAATGCAATTCCCACAAGTGCCTAAACAAAACAGTATTAATGCTTTGGGCATTTAATTATTATCAGAACTGTACCATTCCTTTCCCTCTTGTATTCATTGAAGATACATCTGTTATTATAGCCATACTAAGGGAAACATTCCCTTTACTAATTCCACCAATGAATCGTGCCAATATAAATAAAGCAAAATTATATGATACTGCCCAAAGAATATATGAGCCAGCAATTCCTATCTGCAAATGAAATCAATTTATAGTTAAATGTAAACTATTTAACAAGAACTTACAAGGCAAGCTATCATGACCTTCTTCCTTCCCAACACATCTGAAACACCACCAACAATTGGGGATGCAACAAATTGCAGAAAGCTAAACATTGATCCAAGAAATCCGCCAAATAATACTGATGTGTATTTCTCAGGAGCTCCAACAAGCTCTTGGAAGTATTTAATTTTACTTGAGAGGAATGTATATAATCCCAATGAATCATTATTCTTATAATGATCTAATAACGAAGGTAGTAAAGGTAATATCAATGTAAATGCCAATAGATCTAGCAATAATGAAAAGAAGACTATGTAAACAGTTGGATTAACTTTTTCTGCTTTTACACCCATTTCATTACCACTTAGTTTAAGAAATACTGTGACTAAACTAGATTAAAAATCTTAAAGCCGCCCATTAAATGGATTAAATGCACGTGTCACTTCAAATTAGAAAGTCTCCAACAAGAAACTTTCTATTTTGTTGTGCTTTAGTATAAATATTAATCAATAGATTAAAAATACTGAAATGCAATACTATTTGACTGTACATTTGTTTATAAAACAAAATACAAGTATTTGTTAATTCATAAATGTTAACAAAATTCAAAATAAGCGCAAACAAATTAAAATTAATGATGTGAGTGGATGTGAGTAGAATGTTTCATTGATTAAATTGATAAATTGCGTTTTAACGATTGCAATTTGTCATAAATGTGCAATATATATCTATATATTAAATCATATTATATTGAAGCAATTGATTTCAATGAATTAAAGCCACCAGATAAAAACAATCAGAAGCAGATTATTGCAGTGTGAAGCGGTGTATATCGAGTTGCGTCGACGGTCGCGCGGAGTCGTGAAGAGAGTACGATTAAATGTAGGTCGCCTATTGCCTATGTGGAAAACAACAGTGCCACAGACTAGAAAACAGAAACTTAAAGCAAACCGCTGAAGTCGTTAACGAGTGTAAAATTGATTGCACAGAATAGCAACACGGTTTCCCTTCACCAAATATCACATGACAATAATATTTACTAAAAAATAAACAGAAAATGTCAGAAAATATTGAAGTGCAAATGTTACATGCAACAAAAGCAAATCTTACGGCGATTTCGGATGGTCCCGTGACTGATCCAGCATCAGCAGCTAAGGTATAATGTTGAATAATTTTAAAATACTTTATTATTTATCCTTTTCAAATATTACATATAATATTTACATGTTTGTGAAAAAAGTTTATTGACTTTTCGTATTACTTAGCATATATGTATTAGCTATAACAAAAGTAATTAGTACATTTGCACATGATACATATTATTAATATTTGTCTGTTCCACATACCATCATAGTTTTTCTTAATTGGATTTGTTCTAAATACATAAAACATTGTCAGGTATGTTTTCCAATCTTTTATTTGTTTTGCTATAACCTCAAACATTACACATAAGCACACATAAGCCAAATAGTATGCAAATGATGGAAATAGTATTGACTGAAAGGAACAATTTAAAATGCGCATATTATTCAAGGACTTTCCGTAATAATAGAACTTAATTTCGTTAAATATTTACAAACTAGATAAAAGGCTATAGGCAAGCACTATGTTACATAAGAGTGATAAAATTTCCATTTATGAAAATGAATCTTTTTTTCATGGTTTTTTAAGCTTCGTTTCATTGATTGAATCTTGTATAACACAGTAATAGGTTGATAAAATATGGTAAGGGTTTATGATAAATTATATCCTTTGAAAATTTAATTTTAAACTCTGAAACAATTACTATCTGTATGATTATGTAATAAACACAATTGTAGATTGTATCAATTCTTCCAAGCAATAGTTGTGCAATAAGAAAATATGTGAAGTAGTAATTTGTTAGTAATATTTATTGATACCTGTATTTAAATGCATATATTTTTATACATAATTCATTAATTTTTAAGGGTTTGGAGGGAGCAAATAGCTTCGTTGGTCAAAGAAAATTGGTAAGATACATGTTAGCAAATATGTATGCTTTACCAGATTGACAATTGAAATTATTATAAATAATAGACAATATGTGATGAATAATATTGTCAAATATCATTTGCATGTGCTAGATGCAAGTTTTATTTCTTCATAGCTAAACTTTGATTTTGTTAGTTTCTTTTCAATTATTTACTTTATTAGTTTGACAAGCGATTTAGTTATTCATTTAAATTAGTTATTTCATGTTTCTGGCTTAAGATAGTTTTCTACAATATGCTGAATGGATATTCTATAATAACTATAATCATGTATATCCTTGCTATCATCTTTTCTGTGCTTTTAGGACAATAAATCATCTGGAGCTTTGAAAAAATCCAGTAGGTATCGTAGCCGGTCGTTATCTGCTTCATCTACAGACTCTTACAGTTCCAGTAAGTAATGGTTTCTTTAATAACATGTTGGTCTAAACTAGATTTAATTATTATCCAAAGAAATTAAAATTATTTGTAGCTTCATGTACAGGAAGCAGCTCAGAAGATGAGGACATATCGCCGCGTGAAAAAATCCAAAAGAATACAGCAGGCAGTGCAGACTTTTGCGTACGAAACATCAATCAGCATCTGTTTGGAAGGCGAGAAATTGAAATTGCCGAGCAGGAAATGCCAGGAATTATGGCATTGCGTAAACGTGCTGGCGATGATAAACCCTTGAAAAATGCTAAAGTCATTGGCTGCACTCATATCAATGCGCAGACGGCAGTTTTGATTGAAACTTTAGTCACTTTGGGAGCGAGTGTTCGTTGGGCCGCTTGCAATATTTATTCAACGCAGGTATCAACAATCCATTGAGTTAATTCATTACTTATTCATTGAGATATTGCAGAATGAAGTAGCAGCTGCTCTAGCTGAAGCTGGCTATCCTGTTTTTGCATGGAGGGCAGAAACAGAAGAAGACTTTTGGTGGTGCATTGATAAATGTATTAATGCAGAAAATTGGCAACCGAATATAATTTTGGATGATGGAGGAGATGCTACACATTTAATGCTTAAAAAATATCCTGCAATGTTCAAGATGATTAAAGGCATTGTCGAGGAAAGTGTTACTGGCGTTCATCGTCTTTATCAGTTATCTAAAGCTGGTAAACTTAGCGTTCCTGCTATGAATGTTAATGATTCAGTGACGAAAACTAAGTTTGATAACTTGTATAGTTGCAGGGAGTCAATTATTGATAGGTAGCTATGATTTCTGGCAATCTGATTGTTTGCATACAATATTATTATAAAATTTGTAGTTTGAAACGTTCTACGGATGTAATGTTTGGTGGCAAACAGGTCGTTGTTTGTGGATACGGTGAAGTTGGTAAGGGTTGTGCACAGGGTTTAAGGGGAGTTGGATGCATTGTTTATGTGACCGAAATTGATCCGATTTGTGCATTACAGGCAAGGTATGCGTATGATCAAACATTTTATTATATGTATTAACGAAAGCTAAAATTGATATGATATTCTTATAGTATGGATGGCTATCGAGTCGTGCGTTTGAACGAAGTTATTCGCAATGTTGATATCGTTATAACTGCAACTGGAAATAAAAATGTTGTCACGAGAGAACATATGGATAAAATGCGAAGCGGCTGTATTGTTTGCAATATGGGCCATTCAAATACAGAAATTGATGTGGTATGTATCTTAATATATCTCACATCAAAAATTTAACTTAATAAGCTTTTTGTTTTACAGAATAGTCTACGAACCACCGATCTAACATGGGAAAAAATTCGCTCACAAGTTGATCATGTCATTTGGCCCGATGGCAAACGAATTATCCTTCTTGCAGAAGGCAGATTAGTAAATCTCAGTTGTTCGAGTTTATCGTCATTTGTTGTATCAATAACTTCAGCTACACAAGCTTTAGCGCTTATAGAGTTGTTTAATGCTCCTCTTAATCGATATAAGAGTGATGTTTATCTTTTACCTAAGAAGATGGGTAAGGAATTTAATAATATCACTTTAAATTTATAATCATTGTTAATTTGCTTGTTTGTTTTGCTTTTTGTAGATGAATATGTCGCTACACTACATCTCCCCACGTTTGATGCCCATTTAACAGAACTTAGTGACGATCAGGCTAAATATATGGGACTCAATAAGGCTGGGCCGTTTAAACCTAATTACTATCGGTAATTTGTCATTTTATAAACTAATCGACTGCTTAACTTATTTATTATTTGTGGTTTCAGGTACTAACAGTATTATGCTACTAGATACTCTGATACATCTAGAAGAATCCGAAAATAGTCAAATTATTTTGTAAATCGTTCAATGAAATCAAAATTAAAAACGTTATGAAACAAACTAATAAGCATACAAATAAACACAGCATTGCGTTTATTTGCATGAATATTTTTACAGATGTGTTTATTATTTATATAAATAGAGTTATAAGTTTGCGATACAGGGTGATTCCTGCGCCTTTAATAAATATTACTAATCGCATACATGATATGCAAACTAGGCATCATCATGCAAAATGAGTGTTGTTAAAAGGATGTAAATAACTTATAAGATTTGTACATGTTTCAAGAAGTAATCCAATGTGATTGGTTTTGACTACAAACATATTATAAAAATGATCTGATAAATAATTTTTAAACAATACATAATACGAATCTTATGTGCGTTGTTATCATGAGAATTTGAGTATATCCGTTCTCATATTGTGAAGACTGCCAAGTCTGAGTATATTCTTTATACACACTAATGTCTTGACGAGATTTACATCAACCCTGTTATTACAAAACAATGTAGAATCGTAATGATTGTTATGTTTGTATAATAAGTGCTTCGAGGCACCTTGAAATTAGATATCTTATATATCTATATATTGCTTCTATAGATTTAGCAAAAGTTTTATATTAAAATATTTTATGTATTGGTTTTTGGAACAGCAAAGTATTAATAAACACCATGGTTTTAGGCTTATGTAAGAACAATTAGGGATTACTTATGTTGTATTTTTGATTGATTAGATATACTTTATTAGAAGCAATATCATTTTTAGTAAACTGCAATATAATTATTGTATTTTTGGGTCAGTCGTTTTAGAATGCGCTTCTGTGAAAATAGCTTCTGATGTGATTTAATTACCATATTTGTGATATCATTAATTATATTCATATGTGGGTGCGATCGTAGTATTAAATTAATTATAGAATTTCTGATTTTTTCTTTGTTACCAATGTACCTCAAATCAAATGTTTTTATCACCTTCGTTTTCAGTTTCTATAGATAAGCAATCTTCTGAGGCAAAACTATTTTCTAACATTTGTTTCTGGCTCTCGATATTTATTCTGGTTTCTGCTCCCATTGCATCAGTTATAAATGTGGAATTTGAATTAATTTTTATTAAAGTGGGACTTGATTTCATATACTGACACCTTGCTCCTTTTCGACGATGTTTACCTTTCTCATCTCCACGTTTACATGGCAGATTATTTGTTGTGTGCATTACTAAAACAAATATTGCATATAAGTGTTGTGCCAAAAGCTTAATTAGAGTGGAGAATGAAATATTACTACTTGTATTTCTGTTCCATGGATATGAATTAGAGAGGAAACTCTTAAACTTAGGAGAAAGGCAAATAAAACAACCCAAATAACTCCACCAACTCTTCTTTACTTTATTATTTATGTTAGTGCCTAGATAATTTTCATCTCCAAATGATATTTCAACATCTTCTTGATACCGATTTTCCCGTTTTTCCTTTGGATGAAATCGTTTACCTAATTTATATGTGCAAACATATTTTGCAATGCCAATAAAAATTAACATTACCAATGCCATAGCTTCCATGACAACAAAATGTGATAAGGATTTGCCAATATCCAACCATGATCCCTCGTTTCGCACAAACAGCATAAAACTAAGAACCATTTGTTCCAAAAATAATAAAAGCATTGTGAATACTGTAGTGTCGTCAGATCGGGTTTGCAGAACAATTGCATAAAATGCACAATTTATGAGGAAAAAGGGAATTATCATTTTGATGATTATCAATGTTGCCATTAGAAATGGATTAAATGTAGCAACATAAGTTCTTGTCCATTGTGGATCAAAACCATTGAAGCTTGCCATGTTTCCAATGGCAAAGAAATAGCACACAGTAAAAGCTAACTGTACAAAAAGAAATAAATTAGATTGCAATAAATTATTAAGCAAGTGTTTAATTTCTCACATAAAAATAAGTCCTGCGATATTGGTCTGAGAGTTTGATATTATAATCTTTGCTATAGAACACACTAAAATGTAATTCTCTCAGACTTAAATTCCCATTGCTCATATTAGTTTCAATTTCCATCCAACAATTTAATGTTAACACTAGAATACAGTAAAAGATTAAATCCATATTAACTGCCATCAATGTGTAAGGTATGATAAGACTGGCAGAAATCTGAGCAAATCGTATTAATATTCCTGTTGGTGCTACAGGAATTAATACTAATGCAACTACTGTTATCACCCATGATATAATAAAGTTGTAATCTGTTAAACCGCTTTTTCTTTCAAATGCAAAAGCTACATATCCCGTATTTAATACTGCAATTATAAATACGAACAATGGACATAAAACAATATTTCTAGTCCACAATTTATATTTAGCATCAAAGCTTTTTATATACAAATTGACTTCCTTTAATATATGAACGTAATAGATGCATATCCAGAGGCAAAAGCCAATCATCCTAAAAACATACTAATAATAGTCATTTCAATATATTGAAATAAAGAGCAAAAAGAAAACTCACAATCCATAATAAGAAAATTGAGTGCTTGGTTTATACACTTGTAATGATGCCAAAGTGCCTGTTACGAGCAACCACCTTATTTTCATTGCTTTAGGAATCTTAAATAGTAATAGCCAAGCAGTCATAATAATAACTGTAACTGCACAAAATACTCGATTAAAAAATCCAAAGACTAGAAGTTGTACAAAGACTCCATAAGCAATCAATGTATAGAAAAATTTCCACTTGTTATTCATTTTTGAAACATTTCCAATTTGATGCATAACTTGCTTGTTGTTTATAAAAAGCCAAATAATTCCCAATGGAAGAATTGGATACAGATATGTAAGATATTTAACTTTCATATCTAAAATGGTAAAAATATTAAATATTACAAATACATGTTTCAGAGCATCCTTACATTGTAAATATACAAATATAATCACAAGTATGAAATATTGTACTAAGTTTTTTGCTGAGCAAAATTTAATACATTCCACGCAATTTTCACGTGCATATATTGATAAAATTAGATAAACCATCCATAAAATAAACCCTAACATAACAACAGCCATCTTAGGTTTAAAATAATAGTTCCTCATATATTTATTTGCTCCTAGAATATCTTTCATCAAGTCTTCACACTTTTCAATAAAATTCACTTGAGCATCTCCTCTATTTAATGTCCCTCTCATATCATGAATTAAATTTTCTGTATCATTTAGTTGAAATGATGGTAATTCCTTAAAGAATGGATCTACTTTAAATTCCTTTACAAGAAGCCGATATTGTTCCAAATGCTGTAAAACGTTAGCAAACAATGCTTCAGCAATCTGTATGAATGTTCCATGTAAAATTTTGTGTGGCGTTATTCCAACAGAATTTATAGGGATAGGAATACCAATCAATGAAGATATTAGTGGTGCAAGATCAGTTTGATTTAAATCCATGCGAACACTATTAGCTTTTATGCCTTTACCCCAAGTAATATAAGGAACTTCAGTTTCGTGTTTGGAACCATCTCCATGTGATCCCCAATTGGTCATACCATGGTCCGATGTAAAAAGAAATGTTGTTTCATTGTCATTGAAATATTCATTAAAAAGATTTACTGAATGCTGTATTCCTGTATCAAGAGCTTTCAAATTTGCTATATATTGACTGAAATAACAAAATGTTACCACATTGATAATTCTTTCAATAGTTTATATAAATTACCTTGAATCAGGTTTGTGGACATGGCCTGCCGTGTCCATACCTAATAAATGCAAGAAAAATATATTTCCATCCTCAAAGAGCTCTTTGCATTCATTGCTGTCACATTTCAACAATGTTTGAATTTTATCAAAAACCCATGTATCCAATTGAATAGTTGATGAATGTCCTGAAAAGTCTTCTTTATTTGGATCATAATAATCAACTAATAATTTTGATGTATCTGAAAGAAAAATGATGTAATTATATATGCATTATCTTCAAGTGCCTTATTACCTTTTTTGGTGAATATTTTTACTATATCGGGACTACCATATGACCACACATAATTACTTTGATTAATCACAGAATCAAACTCAACAATATTTGCCTTCCATCCAGTTAATATAGCACTTGGATCTTCATAGAGTCCAGCAAATATAGCAACATGGCCAGGACGAGACTCTGTTGGTACACCAGTATGCACAACTCCCCAGGTACAATTCGTATGCAATCGCAAATTACTAAAATATATTAAAATAAAATTATTCAGTTTAAAAACATATATTAGGATTTAAATATTTCACACCTTAAAAATGGCACTCTGCTCCAATTGTCTTCAGAATAAATTGCTTCTGCTCTTAATCCATCAGCAATAAATACCACAATTCTTTTTGAAAATGGTTTTCCATGAGATTTCTGAGGTGTCATTCCATGTTTAATTGGCGATGTGAAATATAAATCGAGAATTAATAAAAAAGTAAGGATATGAATACAAATTGCTATAATCCATAGACTTCTGAATTTTGTTTGTCCTGGACGATTTATTTTCTTCATTGTATTCTAAAACCAATTAAAAAAGAATAAAAACCAAATGCACTTTTGACAACTGTTATTGTGACTTTATAATTTATTCTTAATGAATTATTATTATTAATTGTAATAAATTAGTTATCAAATTAATCCTAATATTCAGAGGTGAATATAAATGTACTTGTAAATAATCATTGAATAAATTGACCAGAGCTAACCAGACCAGACTGATACAGACTAACAGAATAAACAAATTATTACCTTTTCTTTGATACTCCAAGATAAATCTCACCCTGTTTGATAACATTATTACATTGATAAAAGAGATAAAATTGTGATAAAAGTATATGGTTAATTTTATTTCAAACATTACCAACATTACTTTAATGATCACATGATCACACGTTGATAAGGGTCTAGTTGTAATTTATTCAATGTTATTCATCGTCATTATTATTATCTATTATGTTTTAGAGCATTTCCAATTATTCTAACAAATACAAAATGCA
The DNA here is from genome assembly GCA_030556245.1 of Falagria sp. GC000072. NCBI lineage: Eukaryota > Metazoa > Arthropoda > Insecta > Coleoptera > Staphylinidae > Falagria > Falagria sp. GC000072. Next base: position 32,735 of record JASKGN010005270.1, on the reverse strand, counting down.
TAAAGGCTGGTACAAAACACTGGAGGATGATGACGATAATGGATTTTCAGAATTTGTAAGAATATGATTGGGATAATATACATTATCTCTTCACAATGAAAATATTTTATTAATTCAATTTAAATTTATTTATTAGGGTGGATACATGGAAGCTAAGAAAGCTAAACTTATTAAACAAGTTGAACAAGCTGATACTGATTGCAAAACAACCATTTTTAAAGGGGTAGCAATTTTTGTAAATGGTCATACTATACCGTCAGCTGAAGAACTTAAACTTTTAATAAGACAGCATGGTGGAACATATCATATTTACCAAATGCCTTCCACAACTCATATTATTGCAAGCAATCTACCAAATGTTAAAGTCTGTATGTTCAACTATTATTTTCATGTTTGTAACAATTTTATTTGCAGATTAACAAGTTAGGTCCATTGCCTATTGTTAAACCAATTTGGATTGAAGATAGTATAAAATCAAACTGCCTATTAGATTATAAAAAATATCTTTTATACACAAATCAAAATAGAACTCAGCCAAAAATTATTTTCCCTAAGGCAGTTTCTGAAACTTGTAATGAACGAATGCTTAAACCCAAAGAATTAAGTTTAGGAAAAACTGCATCAGATCCATCATTTCTTTCTGAATTTTATGGACATTCACGCCTACATCTTATTGCTACACTTGGTGCACAGTCAAAACAATTTGTAAATGATTTACGTGCTCAAGGAGCAAGAAAGTTTCCTGGCCTGGAACAATTGATATTAAGTGGAAGGAATGAAAGAAGTGATTTGGAAGATGATAACTTGCCTTCTTCCTTTTTTATTGGAGAGAATTTTGATGCAGATAAATCTCTTGAAGTAATAATGCATATTGACATGGATTGTTTTTTTGTGTCTGTTGGTCTTCGAGATAATCCTCATTTAAAAGGCAAGCCTGTTGCAGTTACTCATTCTAAAACTGGAAAAGGAAGAAATAATGTTGATAGAAGCGTTGAAATAGCTATGTATAAAAATCGACTTTCCGAGAATGCTGAGTTTAGGCTGCAGGATATTGATGATAATAGTAGTTTATCAGAAATTGCAAGTTGCAGTTATGAAGCTAGAAAAATGGGAGTGAAGAATGGAATGTTTATGGGTCAGGCATTGAAATTATGTCCAGATTTGGTTGCCATTCCATACAACTTTGAGGTAATGAATTGGATACAAATTGAAATGTATAGATATATTTGTTTATTATTTTTTATAGGCTTATAAATCAGTTTCAAAAATATTGTATGAAACAATTTGTGAATACACTCTGGATATTGAAGCGGTCAGTTGTGATGAAATGTATGTAAATATAACATCAATTTTGAGAAGATGTAAACTAACAGTGCCCAAATTTGCATCGCATATTCGTTCGGTTATTAAACAACGAACTGGCTGTCCTTGCTCCACAGGATTCGGTGGCAACCGCCTTCAAGCCCGTGTTGCAACAAAACGTGCTAAACCAGATGGATTCTACTATCTTAAACCATCAGATGTGATCAATTATTTTAGCGATTTACCCGTTTCAGATTTGCCTGGTATTGGCAGAGCTACTTTAATAAAAATGAAAAATATTGGTCTTGAAACTTGCAAAGATGTCCAGCTTGCCAATCTTAGCTTGCTTCAAAAAGAAATTGGTTTAAAATTAGGCGAAATTATTTATGAACAAGCAAATGGAATTGATAAGAAGCCTTTACAATATGAGCATGAGAGAAAATCAGTATCTGCTGAAGTAAATTATGGTATTAGATTTCAAACTAGGGATGAATGTGTGGAGTTTTTAAGACAATTATCCACAGAAGTAACTAAAAGATTGCAAGAAATTGAGATGAAAGCAAAATGCATCACTTTAAAGTTAATGATTCGTGCACAGAATGCTCCTAAAGTGAGTATGATAATGTTTCTTGTTTGTCACATTACAATTCATAATATGGTATAATATTCATTTTAATATAATACATAGGAAACAGCCAAATATATGGGGCATGGTGTTTGTGACAGCATTTCAAAAAGTACTTCCGTTCAGATTGCAACAGATAATCCTGACCATATCTTTAAGGAAACTAAAAGCTTACTTGAGATTCTTTGTGTGCCTTTTGAAGACCTACGTGGTATAGGGATACAATTGTCAAAGTTATCTAAATCTACTATAAAGAACTCGCTTTTAAAAAACTTTCTATCGAAAACTGATAATAGAAAACGTGAGAAAGATTCATTGCATGTTCAAAGCGTTAATTCTGAAAGTACGAGTGCTACGAAAATGATAGTGCAGGAAAAGGTAGGGGAAGACAATAATGACAAGATCATTTTTAAACAACAAAGGGAAAAGGATATTAAAGTAATAAAGGATACTAATTGTTTTCCAAGGACTCTGAGTAATCAAAACTTGGAATTTCTGAAACTCTCGTATTCTAGTTTTATAGATATGCTTTCAAAATGGCTAGAAACAAATGAAAAGCCATTGCGAATTGACATTGATATGCTTGGAGAGTTTTTTAAACAAATGGTTATCATGAGAAATATAGAACGTGTGCATATGTTTCTGAAATATTTGCAAAGGTAATAAATTTGTTAGATATTTGAAATTTTGTAGCATTGATTTAAGTTTTTTTAAAGAAATATTCGTTCTAAAAATGATTCTGATTGGAAAAATGCCTATAAATCAATATGTGATATGGTGCAGGATGGAATGATAGTGAGTTATAACAAGAAATTAAAACTGCCAATTTTATAATTATTTTACAAATTGTGATAATACCAATTAATCCTAATAAAAGAAGTTAATTAAAATACGATTTGTTTTAATCTTACACCAAGTATTTTCCAAGTAATAATTATTCCCAAGTCATATATAATAATTATTTTCCAAGTCAAATATATAAGTTCGAACATTTCAACATGAACAAAGTTTTCGCCGTATTGGTGAAGAATATGTACGCTGAAATAGAAAATATACCGTAGTGAAAACTCGATTCGCAACCGTACATTATATATTCTATACATTTTCGTACAATGGAAATGTGAAATACAAATGTTACAAATGTACCAACGGTACTCCATTCAGTTGGGCCATTATGTCAAATTCATTTCTGGCGTAGACACATACGATTTAAAACATAGCACCCTATGAAAACCGACAACTCAAAGCATAATTTATTATTCTACCATGGCTTTCGTTTTTTACATTGTGACCTGAAATTGACCTCGAGTAACAAGGGAATATCACTTTTCTACCATTGCCTTCTTTTCATTATGAATCTAATTTATTGGCAACAGAATGATTTTATAAAACCAAGGTAACTTTAAAAATGAAGGGATACAGTATATGAATGTATTGATGGGGCATACAGCCCATGGATAGATTTTTCTCGCTTGAATTGATCCACTGGAGTCATCAAAGCGAGTTAATTTTCTCTTAGCCTTATGCTCCGTCGTTCTCAAAATCCAAGCAAAAGCATGTGGTTATCGACAACTACGAATGTGGATTGATAGCAGAGTATATGCGCGAGGATACGGAAGAAAGGACATGGTTTACGTAAGTGCGTCCTGACATGCGAAAATATATCCACTTTTCCATTCACTGTATAGGACAATGTACAGGATGATTTGAAAATATTGCTTATTTATTACTAGAAAATATGGAGAAAAGTTAACTGACTGTGACCTATACTATCAGACATGTCATGTAGTATATAAAAATATTTTTGATAGCGAGATAGAAAGTTGCCCGGGTAATAAAGTGCCACTATCTTGTTTTCCCAGTAATGCTTGCAAAATTGGAATGGTATAGCCGGTGTCTTGTCAAAGGGCAAAGCCAAAGGTAAAGCTAAACGGTAGTTCAGGTCTGCACTGCGGTGGTGAGAGAGCTACTGCTCATGCCACGTACAATATCGCCCACATCAATATTAAAAAGCTTGCCGACACGACTGAGGGATATACAGCAAGTATTATCCACTAATATTACTACAACCCACCACTGACGACAACATCAAACTGCTGGAAAAGCGAGGAAAATAAATGGTTACAGGATTCCAAACTAGCAGGAGTGAACGCGAGGCATTCTTTTTCGTTCCGCAACATACCGCATCGACGTCTGCCTAATTATCACTTCTATTACCATAGTTAAGTGAACATGCAACCCTTGAAAAGTAAAATACAAAAATGGGAAAAGTCTAGAATGCGAGGAGGAAGGAGGTGAATACACATTGTTTCATATCAGACATGGGGGAATACAATCGAGCAAATAATAGCAGATAACTTTTCGCACACAACGATAACTAGCTAATTGAATAGGTGGTAGTTTCACCTCTTAGCAGCAGGCAACTTCAGTCGTGTTACCACCGAAGGCTTAATGACATGTTTACAATGCCTCTCTCATGCATGCCCAACAAACACACATCATCCAAAGGATGTGTGTTCGTATGCTGGCCCATGCCCACAGAGCACAAAAGAGAAGTGTACCAACGTGGAGGCAACTTGCTTCATCAATAATTCAAAACAGCGCGCTCGAGTCCTAGTCTTCGTCCTTTACCTTTCCATACATGGATTATGACTTTACTCTTTGCCATTTGTGTAATGCGAATTTATGGAAGTATCAATTAAAACTCAAACGTGTTTATTTGGAAGATAAAGGGCAAGTCCCTTTTCTTAAGTTTTTTTTTTTGCTTTGGAAATAGTTAAAATTCAGAATTTGCAAACTGCAAGAACAACTACGCAAAGTGTGTAAGTTGTTAATGTGGAAAAAGTAAAATATGTTATCTATGAGATATAAATATCTCATTAATAAGGGTGAGAAAACGATTGTACTGCAGTACGAGTCACGCCGCATTTTGCGCGCTCGCGCTGCACGCTCGTACCGCATCTGCCGCCGCCTCCAACGCTGCCACCGCGCCGCCCGGTCGTCAGTCTGCGTTCGCGTTGAATATCGGTAAGGGGTTGCCGCCGTCGGAGCGGTTTTGCTCGCAGTTCGTCCTCGTTTCCTGGTACCTGCATTGCGATTGCGTTTCGCGTATTCTCTTTGGTGCAAAAAGAAAACGTGCAAAAAGTGATAGTGCGTCAAGTTCTAATTTAGAAACATGTAAAAACTTTGATTGTTCTTGTGCTTTGAATGCAACAAATTGTGATAATAATTGATTGGGTCTATAGTTTCTAATGTAGTTGTCTCACTACTTTGGTCAAATAAATTAAGTATTAATTTGAAGAGTGTGAATGCAAATGCAACAGCCGTTCAATGTCACTTTCAATCTATTGGCTACTTGCGATCTTTATATTCTGTGGTAAGTGTGAGGATTAATTATGTATCGTAAATTTATAATAGTTTACGATTTCGCACTTATTTTACAGCTTGTAAGTTTATGACAGCTTGATTAACGACTGTGAAGTTATGAAAAAAAGTTGCGCAATTAACACATTGTTTAATACACCCATTAATTTAATTAAGACATATCAGATAGGAAAAGATCTAACGTTGCGAAAGATAAGCTGGGTAATCATTGACGTTGCTTTGCTCTAGCTTTCTTAAGGCTGGGATAGAATTAAATTTATAGGCGGTCCTGATTCTAACGTTATCACTTTAAACACTTCAAAGGCGTTGATATTCAATACTATATCCGGGCGAAATCGGATAACATATGTACCTACATCGAACAACTTTAGTATAGGAATGAAATTCAACTTAATATAATATAACTTACTTAAGTCCTTTTGATTGACAGTTGGTAATTTATGAACAATTGCGAAAACATCATATACAATATGTTAATTTATAATTGAGGTAGCAATCATAATCACAAGTTAATATACACATGCTAATATACAAGCTGAGTTAAAAATAGGGAAAATAATTATTAATGAGTTTGTAACAAGCGGAACACAGGGACAAAGCCCTAGAACCACCACCCGTCGAGTGCAAAACAGAAGGTACATAGGTCTCTATTCCTTTGGGGCGTTCGTTCATTACGGAACGAGTACGCAGTGACTGTAAATTACAATTAGATAATATAATTTATTTCTTGGCCGACGAAGGATTTACTGAAGGAAGTACAGGGTGGGGCAGTGAGAGCCTTAACCTAAACAAAATTGTTGATAAATTAAGAACATCTCACTGCAGTAGAACATCATAGACCGGCGCTTCCACCATAACTCATGTGGATGCGCCGGTCACACTTGTATATGCGACTTTTTTTTCGAAGCGAATGCGATAAAATATACAAATCAAATTAAGAATTCATTTTCACGTGTTTGTTCTCTATAAATATAATTTTCGTAAATCCAGAAAAATGTTTCCGAATAAAACTCATCGCAGAAAATAAATTGTGGATCATTTATTATTAAGTTTGGCAATGGTTTAGCAAAGTGGGTATTGTTGAAATGCTTTGTAGTGCTAATGGATTTGAATGAAGAAAGCATGGAATGAAATAATAAAAAAAGAAAAAAGCAGATACATTACATCACATCTCCGGAGTCATTTAGTACAACATAAGCACAAACAAACGGGCAGGACAAACGAGCGCAATAAGCGGTTGCTAACAGAACAAGGGAGCTAAGGGCTTCCGTTCGTTAAGGCGTTTCTTATTGCCATTTGGCAGTTTCTACTCCTGCATCGAAGAAGAAAGAAGGACGTTTTTTACTTTTATTTCTTCTATAATTCCCACATATTGTCAGTTGTGAATAACAAACGCAATCTGATTTTATTTGAAAATTACTGTTTGCTTTTTCAATTCCCGAAGGGTGACCTGGTTTGATCTTCGACCTCCCGCAGTTTATCCTGAACTAGAAAATCAAGGTTTTGCGTATTTACTAGACGTTTCTAGGCGGTTTTGCCCAAGGTATTCAGTCTTGGTACGACCGGGATTAATGAAGTGTCAACAAGGTTCCAGTGTTTCCCGAAGAGTTACTTTCGTGGCAAGCATACTGTGAAATAGAATGTTTTAAAAACGAGCTAGCACCAACCTCCTGCCGAAATAAATCATTTTTCCACCGCCAACTCCGAAAATAATGTATCTACCTAGTAGGTTCAAACAACCCCAAATTGTTTCTTCTTTATCAATTTATTTTTGCTCCATAGAACTACCGGCAATTAATAATGGAAACTCAATATGTTTTTCCAGGAATTTAAAGAAATTAGCAATTCCTGGAAGTGTGACCTTTCGGGTGTTGTCTATGTCCGGCCATTGTGTTGTTACATATGCATTTGTGTTTCTGCTGGCCTGACTTTCACAATTCCTGCCGCATAAGCATGAAAAGTTTATGCCACGCGACCGGCTGCAGATTCTAGCGCTGGCGCTGACCCGAAAGGAAACATTAGGAGCATAACTCACTCGCCCTGCCGCAGTTTGCAAGGGAGCAAAATAGCGTAGCATACATTCTACCAGCCGAAATATTCAGAAACTCGTGATCAAGAGAGACACGCAAAGTCTTTTCATTATGGTACGTGACCTAGCTTAATCAATGATTCGACTCGATACTTTCATCAGGAATTAAATATGTTTATATATAATACATTTGCTGAATGATGTGCTACATCTGGTTTAGTTCTTCAGTTTAGTTTTATCAATTTTACAATGCCCTTCGATTCATTGATTCTGTATATAGATCAATTTACAGGTTCCCAATTGTATTTAGAGCTCACGTGCTCATCCGTCCCATAAGACGACTAAGTTCGTACCACGCTCTGCTATCCCAATAACAAATGACTATCGATTATCACATCATTGCCTTATTTGTAAGAAACATATTTACATCCTGTTTAGGGCAAATGAAGTAACGAAAGACAGCTGATAAGTTAATCGGTTAACTACTTTTTATCACATTTTATTTTAAATCGAAACATAAATCTAGTCATTCCTTTCTAGAATAAATTTCCAACTTTTTATGCTAGATGGGAAAAGAGTTTTGAGAACAAAAAAAGACAAATTTGTTAAAACTTTTTACTCAAGAAACCAGAGACAATACCTAGTTGAATTGTAAATTAAATAGCAACGAAACCAATACGGACGACTCCACAAACTTATTCTCACAGAATAGAAAGGAAAAATACGGAAAGGACTTATTGAAGTATCGCCCAACAGGAGAACTTGAAATTTACATGAATTCAAAGAAGTTAAACTTTTCTGTTCGAATGAAAGTCACTCACGTAATTGAAACCAAAAATAGTTTGTACGTTAATCAATTTCTATAGATTAACAAAAGGGCAATTCTCTTCCTTTATCAAAAACAGGCGTGCACATAAAGACCAAACGAGAATGATTCGTGAAGCACACGAACATTTTCATTATCACATGTATGATGGGGCGACGTATTCAGCAGATGGCGCATTATTAGTGATAATTATAATACAAACGGTGAACTATCGATTTCGAGCACGTTCGTGTTAATTTTTTCCTCTTGCTTGCTATGGCTATTTGAACGTACATGGTAAAGGAAATCCTCGTTGAATGATGCTAGTTAATAAAAATTCTGTTCCAACTTATTCATGTTCCCAACTAATGAATTTAAACCGGGTAATTAATCTTAATTAGCAGGGAAATTAAACATTTTTCTCGTTTTTTTATTTTGCATACTCGGAAAAACATAAAATAAATTTATCATATCTGATATCTGTAAAGTCTTCTTCAAAAGTAAGTACCACGTAATAAAATTATCAAAGTTTTTCAGAAATTTTCAGAAGGAGGTCGAGTCGAAAGCGGACGGTAACCGAAGCACGAACACGATCAATCACATTTAATTTAGACCTAATTCGATGCTTTCAATTGAGCCGACAATTGATTGCGTTTGGTGAAAAAATTCATTCACCATCTCAGGGATTCGGATTCGCATAATGCTTAAACAGCATAATTTAGCAGCAGTCAGCGCAATCCAAGTATCAAGGATTATTTTCATTGCTATTTTAAAGCTGCAAATTGGAAAACGCCCTATTAAAAATAATTGAATACACTACTTCAGTGAAAATACAAATTACATTTATTGATGTTGTGCTACGTTGCGTAACTGTAATAAGAGTAGCATGACAGTTTATTGGCATTTTTTGGCGTATCGATAAATTAAAGTTGGAGTAAAGTTTTCCTTGGCAAGGCACGAACTCTTGGGTACATGAGGCACGAACCGTAGCTAATTTGTCTTGAAATACAATTTAAAGTAGAATTTGAATTAATGACGAAAGCTAGGCTTTATAAATATTCAGAATTTGGCCGATTTCGATACATTTAACGTTATACCTTTAAATTTGTTTAACCTGGAAACGCAGCAAGAAGCGACGGTGCATATTTATGTTTCCCAAGGCAGTATCGACTACTGTTGCCATAGTCCACGGTAACTCTATTAGCTTTCCCAGTCGAAACTTGTGCAAACATCAGCTTTCAATTTCCAAAAAGGATGGAATCGTCAAGGCGGTCATACGCTAGGGATTTATCTTTAGATAACAATGTCATGCTAAGCCAAGTGTGCTAGAAAGGAAATGAGACTATTCGCTTTCCCTCTGGATACGAAATAAGGTGAATGATGTTTGACTGGAAAAAATACGAAGATTATCTTAACTACAATATGCTTTGATTAAAATTAGATGGAAGGATTTTTTCACATCTTATTAACACCCCATAAAAAAACATAAAAATCCCAAAGTGAAGAGAAGTCAAAATAGCTGTGATTCAAAATGTTTCGTTTTCAATTTTCACCTGAATTGCACACTTTACTCAACCCTCATACCTTGCTTCTACTTATTTCTAGCGCAAACCAAATATTGGAAAACCCATATTGCCAATAAAATGGTGATTTCTTTGAATATATATCTTTGGCAATGTATTTTGCGAATTCTAGGATAACATCAATTTCATAAAAATGCTCCTTGTATTTATGATTCCAATAAAACAAGATTGGCGGCATTTATGTAGCTTTCTTCATTTAATATTAATGCCTAGCAATTCTTTTGTTATTTTATTATGCATGTGAATATTTATTTATATCTTGTATTCAGTATTTGTAGCCATTTATATTATTTTCGTGCCAAAAAATAAATCATTTATCCTTGACAATTTGCCAACGAAAGTTATTTATCAGGATTTGTAAGAGAATGTTAATATCCTGTAGACATCTGGAGGAAAATCTTTAAGGCACTTTGTAACGTCCTCACAGTATTCTGCAAAGAAAGAGGGAAACTTCCAAAGCGCCCTCATACAACGGAAAACTTAACTGAAGGAAAGCAGCCTAACTAAAGTTTCCCTCGCATGGTGGAGCTGTTGGAAAATTGATTTTCCAAATCTGAAAAATCAATGTTTCACTCCTAGCAACTGGTTGCTTACAGTTTCTCTCAGGAGATGGCATACATATTTAATATGTAATAATTACCAATAATTTATTATTAATTTTAAATTAAAAATGTTTTATTGTCATAGAATTGTTTGAAATTTTGTAATACTACATTTAAATACATCAATCCTCAAAAATAGCCCGGTGGCAGCTGACCATCATCGCATATTGATCTAAAATCGACTCCACAATAACTGTAGGTAAATTCATTAAAAATTTAAAAATGTTTACATGGAAATACCCAACCGGTGACGCTGCCAATCAATATATTAAAACTCCAACATCTGACGGATCAAAGTTTGCGCTAATATTAACATTTTTCCATTGCAAATGTTAGGTATATGAATTCAAAGGAGGAAGAAAGTTGAACAGCATTCTGTTCTCCTCTGTTTTGTTTCTTTAAAGTTTTCAGAAGCAGTCGAAAAGTTACTTAACTAGATACAATTTTCGATGTGAAGAAAACGGCCTGAAGCGGTTTCAAAGTCGTCTTGTGTTCGCTGAATAAAAGCATGCAAAATCTATAGATTTATGGTGGAGGTTACGGGCACGGTGCGCATTGTCTCCATGGTATAAATAATAATTAATGCAAAGCACGAATCAAAATCATACTCGAAACTTTTCAATATAAGCGTAATGACGTAAAGCCATGATTATCACGACGTTAAGAATTAAAATGTTCGCAGGACTAATTTTGAAGAACAAAGATAAACTAATGCTTTTAGTAAATAGACAAGAAGCAATAAGAGACAGGCAAGAGCTGGGCAATAGGTATATAGCGAGTGAAAATAAATTTATTATGAAAGCAAGTAAACGCTTCCGGTATTATGAGGGCGGGAAGCCGGAAACGCTTGTCGGGATGTACAGTGATTAAGCAGGATGTGATGAATGCGAAATTATGATAGGGCCAGCAAGTGTCTTGTGGAAGGAATACATAGTCCCAATGTCCTTCCAGAACATTAAAAGGCATGTAAAACCAGAATTATGTTTACATTATGCACGCGACTCCGAATATTCTTAAACTTACAGATTTTGCTTTTTGAAAACACTCAAATTAAATGGTAATAAATTATTATTATATTAAAGTTAAAATTATTTTAGTGCTGTCATAATATAAATGGGTTATAAATTCATGCCATTAAAACTAACTAATATTAGATGCATAAAATGATATTTGCTGAAAGTTTATAAATGGAATAAATTTAGTTTTCGACCTGAACAATTCTGCCACTCGATCAATGCCTACAGCATTTTCACAGTTACTATAAGGAAGAGTTTTTCCAAAATTGTTGCTTTTCGGAATTGCTTCTTTATTCCCAACCGGCGAGAGCACACACATGGGGCAATGATTTTACTTTATATGTGCATCTTCTTAGAGATTCTATTTTGAATGTTTGTCTCAAAGATCCAGTTAAATTTTACTTTAAGTGTTATAGAATATTTGGAGGAAAGAAAAAAAAAGTTATTATTTCTATAGCTTAGGTTTCAGAGGTGAATCTGTTTTAATTTAGAATTTATATAAAAACAATAGTCCGTAAATCATTATTGGTCATATTGATTATTATTCTTCGCGCAGATTGTTTGTGTTTCCTCAGATGAGGAAAGAATCTCATCTGAGGAAACAAAAGCCATCTCTACCAATTATAACAATACCGCTGATTATTTATATTTAATCTTTGGTAGAACTCCTCGAAGAAATGCATTAAAAATTAATCCTTTTGATATCATACCTATTATATAATTTATTTTATATATACTATAAAAGGAAGCGTGCGTACACATCCTGGTGACGACGCGCACCCTAGGTGGGGATATGTGCACGCTATGCGCAAGGATCGAAGGACCTCGTGGTGTTGGTGGCGGCACCATTCGAAGTGGAGCCGATGAGGCGGTCGCGTTGAGTCTTCGATTTCGTCGCGTCAACCCTACTTGATTTACACCGGAGTAAAAACTATATCAAATGAGGAAAGTTCTATTATCGCAATACGTTTTCAGGAGTTGCCAAAATAAAATCGACTCTCAAACATGAAATAAATCTCAGCCCAATGTGAACAGTGAGGCAAAAAACTTGTCCCCTTCGTCGATGGTATGTGCGTCGCTCGGTGTCAGCAACTAGGGCTGCTCCTAGCCCTGGTCGGTCTAATAACGGCCAGCGAATTTCCCGAACGCGAGTGTTGTGATCTTGAGTATCCTTCGGCGCCGTCCTCTGGTGATGTTCAAACGACTATAGCAACCGTCGTAGCAACCGTTGCTTCTCCGTCCGCTTCAGGTACAGAGAGAAAAGTTTATCAATATTTGAAACAATTTGAATTCAGATTGAAGATGTTGTCCTATTAAATTATTATGTCATTGGAGATACACGCAAACTTTACACGGTAGTCATAGTGTGTGACTACGTTTCATGTCATACAACATAATATAAGGTAGCAAGCCACTTATTCGAACTTTTCAATCCCATTTCTCCTTTTCTCCCTTTCATACGTTTGATGATATTATAATAAAAACATGTCTCTAAGGAGGGTTTACATGAATGTGTTTTGAAGCTGTGAAAGTGGATGGAGCTCGGGGACTGGCGAGAACTGTTCAGGATATATCCTAACAGACTTCGCAAACCCTTGTCTTTCAAGCCACAACACATGAGATTATGCTTCATTATGTTTGTCATGCAAAATTGGAAACTTATTTAATAAGCTGGATTTTTTACTTAATAGTAGCAAGTGACCTCTCTGAATTATTATATATAACTTTTGCTAAAGGTTTTGGCAAAAATTGAAAGCAAAAGGCAATATTGTCAAAAGGAAGAGATAGTAACTTTATGATTAATGATGCCTCACAAATATAGGTATTATAGGTAGATACTGTGAGATCGATCGATGGCCGTGACGGCATTGGCATATGAATAATAGTTGTAAAATTCGAATCAAAATCAGAAATTGATTTTCCCAAAATAAGTAGTGGCAATCAAAAATATTTAGCAAGTAGGAAAAAAGGATCTTTAATCAAACAAGAGGATGTGCGTGAACGTCACTTTGCTAATCTTTTATAGCTGCTTGAAGAAACGAAAAGGCTACCACTTTCGCAGGACGAAGAGCGGGCAAATAAAAGTATGTTTAATAGTTAATTCAACACGTGCTCAATTTTCGTTCCGGCCCGCAAATAAATACAAACACTTACAGCAACCTACAAATTGCACACGCACGTACTTTTTTAACAAAAGCCGTTTTGGAAAAATAAAGGATTACATGAAATGACAGCATGGTGTCATAAATCATTCGCTATTATACTCCACTAGTAGTTTGCTTAAGAGCACATTTTCTGTAAGCAAACCAATTTGTTCTATCGTTTCATTTTTTTATTTTCCATACTGCATTGGATGACACGTTGAAACGCCATTCTTTAAATTATTTTTTCGATATTGGCTTAGAGTTCGAAAGCCGCAATTCTTACCAGTTCACTGGAATTGTTGAGAATACAGTAAATTACAACTCCGACCGCAAACGAACACAAATCCTCATCAAAAGCAATCCAATCCTGATACCTTTCTCTGGTTGCTCTTCCCGACATTCTATTGCCTTCTTCTTCTGCTCCTCTTTACTATTGATAGTTGCAGCGGTTTGGCGTATTTTTTTCTTGAACATCCTTTTTAACGAACCTTTCCGGACCTTCCTAACTCATGTCTCAGTCACTTCAATAAACGAATGTCCAGTATTTATATAACTAAAGGGTAAAATTTTGTTAAAAGCGAAAACCAAGAAGTGGAATGGAAATATAACGAAATAATTATAGAGAGTTATAATTTACGGGATACACACAAGCGGGAAAATCAAATCATTGTAAAAATTCTCCAGTCTGAAGTATTTCAAGCGCTAGGAAAGCTTGACTCTTTGCGGGTTAAAAAATCAATAAGCTAGTGGGCTCTTGCTACTCACTATATACACATATTACATCTTTATATACGTGTGTATATGCTATTCAAATTGCTATGCATACGTGGAAGTTTAGTCAAGTGTGCACAAATTAATGAAGAATTATAATTAGCGCTCGTTTCAGGCACGCATTGAAGAATGTTACCTTACTAAGAGTACATCCCTTTCAGAACTTAGCACTATTAAAATGCGAACAGCAAGTATTCTTTTTTATGAGAATTCGGGAAATCACAATCAAAGTTTAAAAAGAAGAGGTCTGGCTGTGAAATATTCCTCGCTAGTATCAGGAACAGTTACAATTGTAAAATATTTACATTCAGTTTTCCACAAATAACCATCGTGACAGCTTAAGCGAGACTGTACTATGCAAGTAAATAATACATTGCCTATTTGACTTGGCAGGGTGGCAACTCGATACAAAATTTATATGTGAAACAGTAACCAGTGTGGAAATATTTTGTCAAAGCCCCCACTGCGTCAGGACAATCAAGCAAAAATATAACGTACTTGCATAATTAAATTTCGAATCAATGAGATAATTCTATTAGAAGGAAATCTTCAGGAAATCGTTTTGCTAATTTTCGAAATCATGAATTATATGCTGCAAACCGAATGAATTTGCGTGAGTGTTCTAAGGGGTTGCGTGTTTGGCGACCACCTAAAGGCGTGCGTCTATATAGTCATTCAACACACGCATAATATATATGTACTTACACATAAATATATAATATATTAAAATTAAAGCTGCAGGTACATGCAATGTAACGAAGAGAAACATTTCGAAGTCAATTGCTCGACTTATCACTTTCTATTGGCTACTAACGTGCACAAATAAATAATTAAGTTTTCAAACTAAATCTTAGTTGTTTCATTATTTCCGTATTATAATTCTTGGCAAAGTGGTATCGCTCATATGTGTTAGCTTCAATATATATTTAACAATCGGAATTAGGAACGAAGCAAGATTTCGTAATATAACTACGACGCCGAAGTCCAGAACTTGGTGCTAAGCTTAAGCTTAAATAAAGCTAATGCTTATCTTTGTAGTCGATCTGAAACTGGATGGGGGTTGGTTTTCATTACCAAGCATAGTTTTAGCGCAATAACCAGTGGTTTGCTAGTGCTGGTCGATTACCGCCACATTCGCAAGCACGCAATATCAATTCTTAGACGGACACTTGACGTATGCTGTATACACATTATATACTTATATACATGTAATGTACTCATATCGTAGCTTTGCTATATTTTATATTTTTATTTAATCTTATCATAGACGCGTAAATTTTTTATTAAAAAATAGCCGCTTCAAAGAAAATCTTATTTACTTGGGAGAGACGAATAGGAAACGAAATGATTCTTCATGTTTGTAAGAAAAATTCCATGTTCGAATTCACATTTGTATTCGAAAACGTTGTCAAGGGAATAATGCTTTTAACTCGTGACCGTTCGACGAGGACGATGGACTACCATCTCAGAAGCGACCTGCAAGGGTGGGCTGATGAATGTATTCGCACAGAGCTTTTCTAGTAAGTCTACAATATCCGAAGTTTGCGTTAAGTGTTGAGCCTGAAGCATCCTTTGACTGCTTCACCTGCAATCTTAAGCCCAAGGAAGCTGAATAAAACGAAGGCAAAAAGTAGAATAAACTTTTTGGGTTTCTGCTTTTGCCATCGTCCTTCAATAAGATACTTTACTAACTTCCAAAACACCTACTTCTATTCTGGTGCTTCCATTGCTTTTATTTCCTGAATTTAGATAATGTCACTATAATATACCTGAATACAGAATATTAATAAAAATTTTAAAACAAACTGATGCCATTTATCTTGCAGCTTTACTCGGTATGCACATCTCATATTGTTGACTGGTAATGATAAAAATGTAAATTTTCAAATATGGTAATTATTGCGCATCAAATTATTCATGCTGGGTTTTTAATTCAAGTTGCGCCTCGGACCTGCTTTGAGATTCAAATAACTCGCTAGATAAGCAGAAATTTATCGCATATATTTGCTTTTACGCCATGTAGTAATCCCCATAGTTATCCAACGCTATGCCACTTCATACACAGTTGCCTTAATTTTCCAGGACGTGTGAAGTTGAAATTTTCACTTTTTCTATGTACATTTTAAAATGAGATTGTAAAGACATTTCATATAATAATGAAATTACCTTTAAATATTATTACTAAATTTGAAAATGTTTCTTTTACAGATCCTAATGGCAAAGTTGCCACAGGAATCCTGAATTGTTTGCTGGCACGACAGCTCTGCTTTGAAGATGCATCCTGTTCAGCCATTCTGGAAATAATACCTCGTGTTTGTGGACCAGAATTAGGTAAATCTTAAGCTTATATTTACGCACGTGATTTATAAATCGATATCAATATTTTAATTTCGAGTAACAGCAGTGGTTGCGCGAAAAAATGAGTACATTCTATAGAAAAATTAAAGAAAAACGCACATTAGGCTACATGATTTCCATGATATCACAATGCTAAGGCGGTAGCGTGGCTGCAAGACGGCAGCGATTGTTATCGCCAGCCTATATATGCCCGCGACCTCTGCTCTAAGGTTCCTTTGTACATGCGATCGAAAGCTCGCAACTACCATGCATGGTTGAGTTGTGCACATAGTAGACGTCCATCGGTTGCCTTTGCTATCATAAAAGTTATCGATTGCTCCTGAATGTATAGAGAGTAAAAAAAATATTGAAATAAACATGTGCTATAATGAAATCGCCATCAATTAGAAAGGAAACATTAGCATTAGTGTGCGAATGATCCCGGCGCCTTCACACAATTTCTGTAAAATTCAAATTAAATAAATTTGGAACAGCCAAGATCGAAAAGCGGAAAAAATCGAGTGAAAAAACGAAGCTATTTCAGAGCGAAGCAACTAACGAGGATTGATGGTTATATCGACTGACTGGTCTAAGATCCACGGCACATAATTCAAATGATGCAATATTTCTACTGCAATCAGTTCAATAATCCACTAATAAATTATTTAAACATAAATTAAGTTAAATTTCGTAGCTTAAAAAGAACTTACATGTTATTTACCCAGTTTATTAGCAATTTACGATGTCTTTTGAAAAGTTTAAAGGCTTCTGTCAAAAGGAATTACTTTTTCGTCCTCGTCGCTGATTTCACAAGTATAAAAATAAAAATAAACCATACGCATTCACATTGGTAAATAATAATTTCTGAAGGTATTTCAAAAAATGGTAAAAATTTAATAAAAACTTGATATGAAAAAATATTTAAAAAATCGACATTAACTTTTAGGCAAGCGTATGTGGTATGTAAAAGGAGCAATAACAAAAGAGAACGATAAAGAAAAATATAGTCTAATGCGAACTGCCTCGATTATAGTAAGCACAAGCTGCTGGTCGTCATAGTGTAAAAAATCCATGGCGTTATACGACTAGTTGCGGTTGAGATTATCGGAAATTTAAATCTAAACAATTGCTTTCCAAGACCATAGGTAATTATGAAATAGGCGGTTGCAACAGACTTTAGGTTTCTTGAAGTTTTCTTGCCGTCGCTTTTATTAATTTATACAAGGACTCAAAAATATACTTACAACACGCACAGTTTTATACAGATAAATGTGTATGCCAGAAAGTGTGCAGGAAACTTGAAAAGAAAAGTTTGTCTGAAAAATACAGAATGACAGAGGAGCGTATCAAAGGGAGAATGTATATGTAAAGGTACGAGCCCTAACTGAGAACTTTAAACAATAGGATGCTTGAGTTTGCGGATACCGGTGCATCGCGACATGAAAACGTGTGTGCAGGAAGATTCTTGTCACGCATATAGTTATAAAGGCATTGTTTTTAATGCGAGATTTTTTGTACGGCTGAAATGAAAGCTCTATTTCAATGGTTTCCAATGACTCGCAGTCGAGAGAGAAACAACCAGCTTTTATAAATTATTCAAGGTGCATAGTAGGGTATTGATCCAGCGTATCTGTTGAAGTTGGTTTTAGTGTTTTGGAATCTTTATTCATGTAATAGCATCTAACTAAACTGTACCAACGTCAATGATGATTTAATTGTTTAAATGGAAATATGTTAATCGCTTGTATCTAAAGATGTGTAACAGTATTTGATTTGCGGGGAAAATTGTCTACGCAAGCGTGACCGGCACATCCACACGTGTTATGGTGAATGCGCCGGTACACGCTTCTCCCAAATAGTGTTTTTCTATAACTTTAACGCGAGCTTAAAGATAAATACAATAATTTCGTTATAAAAGTCGGCAATGTTTTACTTCGGGCGGTTGCAATACACGATCTAAATCGTGAGCAAAAGCTAAAATGAACCACCCCCTTGCAGTGTAATAAATATCAAGTTTTACGGTCTGTATTCCGCCTCCAGATCGACCGCAGTAGCTAGAAACGACACGTTACAAGCAATTCTTTCCTCCGAGATAAAATTTTATTTGTTTTATCTTCAATTGTAATATTCATTGCGAATGTTTATTATTTACAATTCATTCTCAGTTTAATGAATAAAAGGCTAATTCATCGTTCATCATTCTCTGTTTCAGTTGCTTGTTCTACAGTTACAGTAACAAAATGTCAAGCGGCCTTACGAACCCTGCAAGCATTTCCATTCTTCAAACCAACTTGTCTCTGTCGAGAGCCTCACGTAGATCCCGAATGCAATTCGTTTCGGGATTTTCTCTTTGACCATCCTTGTGTCTTTGTGCTCAAAAAAGGTTTGTATGTTGTTACTGTTCCCAAAATGAATTTGACTTAATAACAATATAATCGTGGTGATGAAAAGCTAAATGTGAAAGTGCATGAGTGAGAATTGTCTTTCGTTTCTTTGCAGAAAAAGACCCATATCCCGTAGATGCTCTGCCAACATGTAATCATGCACTGTCCGTCTGTCAACAAGAGAAGAAATGCATTAAGTTATACGACGACTTCAAATTGCATTGCAAAGTGCGAGATAATAAGTGCCGAATGGAAGATAGGTGAGATCCAGTGGGAGTTGTTGGGAATTAAGTGAGCTATGATCAAACTTTTGGACATTTTGTAGGGTTTTATGTCACGATTCCTGGACGAACCTAAAGAAATCGCCAATGTTTGGATGTATTTGCCCAAATAACCACATGAAGAAACGATGCGATCGTATCTTCAGCATGGTAAACCACAACCCGTGTGTTGGTAAGTTTCACGCCTTTCAGGACAGAACAAACAGGAGTTGCGAACTATTAAATGAATCAATTTCTTGTCTCACCCTGCTGCGTAATTACAAACCGCAAACTCGTATGTTAAGGAACACCGTTTCGAGTAACAATGTGAAACGACACTTTACAGTCTTTACACACTGATGTCAATGTTTCGCACAGTTCGATTACTTACTGCATTGTTTTTCATTTGTCCATCAGCGATTTTTCGTTCATTTAATCATACTCATTTTGTCGCTGCTTTTTGTTTGAGTCGGATAATCACACCGATTATTATGGTTTCCCAAGTTTTACAAAAATAACTAGATATATTATACTCCCACTATCATCTACGGCGGCGGCGAACGTTAATGTTGCATGCCAAGTGGTTTTGCGCCGTCGGCGTCGATTTCAGTAACAAACATACTTTCATTGAGTGCCCATTCGAATAAACAAATGTAAGCGCATTTATTTTAATAGAATTTATTTAGTATAAGCTTGTGCACTCGCGTTTGCTCTTTTGTTCACCAAACTGTATGTTTTGATGCAACTCTGTTTCAGACTTCCTGTCGCTAAAATCCGGCATGTTAGACACGCACAACCCGTCCGTCAAGCACAATCGTGATTTCTTCGACCATTTATGGACCCCTAGCCTAAACATCCATTACTTTTTATTCAAACTTCAATCTTCGTTTCCATTCCGTTCCAAATTGGCCAACTCGAAATCGGACTCTGACATGGATTACTACAACCTAGAAACCGATCCAGAGACCAATTTAAGTTCCGATTTGGGGACGGGCCTATTTGATTCACTTTCCAATTTGAACAAATCTAAGGTCGGAACTAATATATCACAGCACCTGAACGCACAAACCGCCTCAGGCACAATTCGCACCATCAGTACGAGTACCAGCACCAGCACAACCGCCCCCACGGTCGGCAACCCCTTCGAGTTAGACGCGCACGACGATTTCATCAATCTTTTACTGTATTCACCAATTTACGGTACGATATTTGTTCATTTAGTCACCTGCAAAGCACGAAAGAAAGCATTGCGAACCTATTCTTGCATAATTCCGAACGCTTAATCGAGACTGAGTTCCTTTTCTTTTCTCTCAATGTTGGTTTCTTCGAGTACGACTTATAATTTATATTTGCAATTTTATCTATTTGTGAGCTGCGGACCTGCATACTTAGCAGCCCCTAAATTCGGTGCGCCCTAATGTTGTTTCCAGTGAATGCTCATTTTGGCAATAATGCGCCGTTCGATTATGGGCTCGATGGCGCCGCCGTCGAAAACCCTCTCGTTGACGGGGCCAACGGGCTTGATGCACACGCTGATCACGATTTCGCTAGTATCAGCGTGTACAAAAACAAGGCTCTCGCTATCCCCGTCACAGCTCCATCTGCTTCTTCTTCCTCTGCAAACGGCAACGCCAACATTAATTCAAATGTCTACGCCGAGGACTTGGATGCTGTCTTACCGGCTCAACAACAAAAGCATCAAAGTACGTATTTATGAACAAACAGAAAATCGAAGGTTTCGAAGATAGCATTATTGTGGCAATTGTACCGAACCAGTGCTCAAACTGTCCAAACACGGTAACTAGCTTATTATCATTATACCTATTACTTGGATGGTTGTAAGTACTTGCCAACGTTTTAAAACGTTCACATATCCAAATCGATTGCGACGAAATAGATTGATTGAAACCGGAACGAGAAATGCCCTATGGTCAAGGTTTGATTGATGTCAAACAAAATCAAGTAAAGTGATTTCGCTGTGTTTTTCATCATTACTACAATATTTGCTAATGCCTTTTTAAATTATTTTATCATGTTTCGTAGTTTCCTTTTTTCATTAGTCTAAATCATACTCATACAACGTTCCATCATGTTTGACAATGATTCAGAAAAGTGGCGGCCTTTACCAAATTAGCGCACCAACAAATATGAATTGTGTCATCACGTTGTTGGTTGACCCTTGTTGGAATCCGTATAAGAATCCCTGGCACGTAGAACCGTTTAGCATGTTCTTGTTTTCTGAGATCATCAATTGCTCTTTACAATTACATGGCACGTATAGAACTAATATTTATCTCATTGTTTCTACTTAATTCCAGTCTATTTCATCACCATTCATTTATAATATTATTCTGATTCCCGGATGTTTCGAAGCAATCGGCCATGAAAACTGAATCAGTTTTATCGATCCCGCCTGTGTGACTATAAGTTTACCCTTTTCGCTTATCAATTTCTCAAGATGTTATTCAATTTGCGAATTAGAATGTCATGTAGATATTTTTCTGCCACTTGCAATCCAGAAATTTTAAATGTTATATTAGCTATGATTCTATATGTGGCTACCTTTCAAAGCCAGAGTCGAGTTTCCCCTAACTCCTCTTGTTACAGGTTCGACTGATTCGTCAAGCCGATCGTCAAACAGTAATGGTACCACAGAAATTGGGGACACTGTCAAGATTATTTTTCAAAGCACCTGCCATTTAGCGATGGAGAGTTGCAATGGCAATTACAATTGCCGCATGGCGTTGGCCCCCATTCTTCACCATTGCGACATATCCCGTTGCAATAGGAATTCGTGCATGGAAGCACTTCAAGCTTTCTATCGGAAGCCAAGCTTTCCGTGGAACATAGAAATCGCATTTTGCCTCTGCAAAAAGACGGATAACAAATATGATTCGTGTATGGTGGCCCAAGAAAGATTACATCCTGTGTGTGCCCAAAGGATCGACGGTGTTCCGCAACCAACTTGCTTATCCTTGGCTGAAGCATGTAGGGAGAATAATGAATGCAGGTATATTGTTCAAACTATACCGTATGTTTATGATGACGATATTAACTAGTAATTCTTTGGCTTCAGAGCAAGGCTTGAGTATTACGAGCAATCGTGTGCAGTGGACAGCGTGACGAAGAAATGTGCAGGAAAACCTTCCGAGTGTAGATTGGCGATGTTGGGAATCCTGGGCACAGATCTAAGGACTGGATGCGCTTGTAAAGGAACCGACATGTCGCAACTCTACGAATGTTTAGGATGGCAGAGATTGCTCTGGGTTAATCCTTGTGTTGGTAATATTATTGATTGCCAAGTGAAAACGTAGTTCCAACTCTTTGTTTGTTTCAGTTGAATCGCAAAAAGATTTTCATCTGAAGAAAGCATTGGAATTATCGTTTCATACTTCTTCGACGACGATCTCAACTTTTAGAACAACACAAGCAGCCAGGACAACCACTACTAAATTAATTACACAGCCGACACCACCTGAGAAAATGAGTTATACCCTTCCTCAACAAGTGACCTCTTCGGCTCCGGCGATGATTACGACAACCACAATGCGTCCAACGACAACAACCGTAACTACAACGGTATTTGTTCCAACTACTACAACCACCACAACAACTACAACTCCTAGCACGACCACGATGACCACAACCACGACGACAACGACGACGATGGCAACCACAACACTTCCACCGAGTGAGAAACAGCTTAAAACCATTCAGCTAATTTTGCAATGGATAAAAATGTTTTTACCTTTTGTCTTTTTTTTCAGAATATTGTGTAGTACAACGACCGCATTTTCCCGATCAGTATATACGTGAGGGCAGTTTGAAGCGTGTAAGCTTAAAGAGAAATTTGGATTAAAATCAACGTATTGAAAATTCATTGTCCTTATTTATAGATCTATCACGAAGATGAATTCGAATGTTCGGACGTATGCCAATGTGAAATTGGCGAAAAGCTGGCATGTAAAACAATTTGTATTGACCGTATGCCATGCAAGACCGAATTCGCATTTTATAATCATGCCGCCCCCGCATACCAAGCTTATCGAGGACGATGTCTTTGTTATTCGGGCCGTTTTATCTGCATGAAACCTGCGCCCAGCGAATACACACTTCCTCAAGGTGTGTTTTTATTTTTGGGCTACAGCGAAGTTGACGAACGGGAACTGAATAAGAATCATACCAAGATTATCATTCAGGACGTTGTTCATGCTTTGCAAGAATTCATTCTCAATGAAGCTACGAATGGAGTGAGTAATTGACTAGCCTTTTAAAAGAGCGATAATTATACTTCTTGTATGTTGCAGACACTTTGCTCATTGGAGTTATTCAATATCACGCGGGAGAATGTCATTATTGCGGGAAAACTTTCTCCAGAAGTAGACTACACCATGTTATCTCCAATGGAAAGTCTAGTAAAAGAAAAGGTATGTTGTGTGCTATTAGATTCGTTTATAATTACTACTTTCTCGTTGAAGGAGGAATGCGCCGAGCTATTGGAAACTATAAGCGAACGAATTAATGGCCGAAATCCGGATTTTGCGTCACATCTGCTTCTATCCGTTTTCAAAATGGCCGAGGTGGAAATTGTGCAAATTGAGGCAAACTCGGCAAACTCACATCTACTTCCTGCACTAAGGAGCATTTACTTTTTGTATTCCTCGTTTATTGCATTGTTGACAAACTTCATTGTAAAGCAGAATGCAATTTCATGACCTTAATTCACAAATCTGATAGCAAATAATTTTGGAACCATTTTCCACAACATGGACTTGCAGAACTAACGGAGACTAAGCCAAACAATTTTTACTATAAATTACGTTTGGCCTAAACTGATAAGAAATATATTCATTCTAAAATATTAATCGATGCAACAAAATACATATCAGGCGCGTCAGCCCCTTTTAGACAATTTTTATTTAGCAAATGTGAAAGAAACCTTTATCTTTAACCATACTGATTAACTATGATAAGAACTATGACAGTGTATATACTCGTATCTTAATATTTATAATAAACTAATTAATTAATTGTCGAATAACGCAACATGCTATGTCTCTTTGGTTTCAAGAAGATACGTCCTGTTAATATAGAATATACTTTACTATTAGACAGCTGAAATTGAACTTTGATTAGTTTTTATTTTATAATTGTTCATCTGAAAAAAAAAACATGTTAAAAGTTGTTTCATACTTAAACACCAAAATGTTCAAAAATTTAATAAAGCAAACATAATGTCAATAACTTTTATCTGCGACATCGAATTCAAACGATTCGACTGAGCACAAGAATACTTACATAGCCAATTTATGCACTGACAAACTGCAATAATGGCATATAGATAGTGATATGCCTTATAATAATAAAAAGTTTCAATTAAAATAACGCATATCAAACAAAAGAATGAATTTAAAAGTGAAATTGAGCGAAGGCTATTATAGCGTAATTGAAAATGTTGATAGTGATGAGAATTTTGAGCAATCTAGTACATATCAATGTTGACTGTTGACTTATATAAATATACATGAAAAGTAAATTTACAATATAACTAATATTTATTATAAAACTGGTTATTAAATAATGATAAAAGTAATGTACCTTTAAATTATTTGAGTTAGTAGAACGAATAAAACTGTAATATTTAATTTAATCGGTCCAGATAATAAGAGCAAAGAAAAATGACTAATAAATAATGCAAACATCATATATGAATAAATACACATTGCTTATTTATTTAGGGAAGTAAATGTAAAGTCCTTAGCTCAGCTTTATATATATATATATATATATATATCTATATATGAATTGTGATGGATTAAAGGCCCTTTTATAAATATGAAAATATGAACTATGAAATTAATAGGTAGTTTTAATCCTAACAAATTAGACAAAATTGTCTAGTACAATCCAGAAAGTCTTCCTATATAATATATACATACCTAACAATATTGTTTTAGTTTAGGATGAAAACTTGTAATTTAATTAGTTAGTAACAGATTAGTTAATATCATAAAACATTGATGGTTTTATTTATTGGTTAGGACGTTCGAATTAATAATGCTAATAAAGTATTAATTATAATCTCACTTGTAATTTTCATATCATCCAAATTAGCATATTATTTTCACGGGGTATGTCTGCATTAATTTAGGTCTGATTTACTTCCCCATGTAGATTGCAAAAGTTGTTGGCAAATTACAATGTTATGCTATCGGCGTATATAATTTGCAAGATTTATTGTCAAGTGGCAACTTTGCAAATTATGTCAAAAAACACGTAATTGTACGTAATTGTTAAAATTGAATATGATACATATATATCTGCTGATATGATAAATATAAGCATAAAATGTTATCTAAACAAAGTATTTCTTAGTAATTATAAAATTTAGATGCACACTAAGAGAAAATATTTTCTTTCTGCAAAATCATATATGACATAAAAGACAAAAATATAAAAATACAAGTACATAGGTGGATAAACAATATAGAATAGAATGCATTTCTTTATTTTTAATTCAATTGAATAGTATGCAAATAAGAAATTCTGAATTGCAAGTTAACTTAATTAATTTCTACCATAATATATACTCACACCTGAAGTAGGAGAACAATATTAACACGTGCACATGTATTAAACGTCGAAAAACTAAAATTGTGATACAAGATGAATGAAAATAAAGAAAGCATTATAATCCCCATTCTTAATATCAAAATGCAAAGAAAATGATATCTTCTTAATATTGTTAATGGATGAGATGCCATCCTCAGTTGTTGTTAAAAATGTCATCTATTTTGAAATGAATACCTGGATATAAATTTGCAAGCATGTTATATGTAAAGCAGCAATGAAATTAATTCCATAACAAATATAACATATTAATTAGATAGTAATATTAAATTTAGTTATGTTTGCGTTTCTTTTCTTGGTGCACTTGTTTGTGAAAAATTTAGACTTGTTCAACTTTTACTGATTCTTTATTTGTAAATATGTATTGTAAATAAGTTTTTTTATTTACTTTGAAATCGTCCTTTTAGACAACACATTTATAATAGTAATGTTATTGGAAATAAAATACTTTACAAAAAAGTAAATATTCTTTAATATGACTTAAAAATTAAACAAACTTACATTTTATTCAAAACTTCAAAATCATTAAGTGCTACAACGCCACACGACATTTCCTGTCAGTTTTTAACCTGTCAACACCTGTAAACATTTGCTATAGTAAAAACAATGATTCTATTATATTTTATAAGAGCTATTATTTAAAATGTCTCCAAAAAATATTAAAAATAATATTCTAACAGTTATTAGTGGCTTAATGGGCAATGATGATAATTTACGAAGAGTTTCAGAAGATCGAAGGAAAGCTTTAGAATTCACAGAAGGTGCAGTAATTCATTATAAGTTATTATGGGATTATTAAAACACAATTTGCAGAATATGCTTTGGTTTTAATTGATATTATGATGGATTTTGGAGAACCAATTGAGGAAAGGCTGATGGCAAGCATTCTACTAAAACAATACATAATTTCATATTGGCGAATTGAAACTAAGGATAATATTAGTCCTGTTATTTCTTGTGAAATTAAGGACAAAATAAAGAAATTTTTACCTGCTGCTCTTGGTGATAGCAATAGGCAATTGAAATTATCAATGGCACATATAATGTCGCATATTGCTGCTTTAGATTATCCACATCAATGGCCTAATATGATGAATGTCGTTCAACAAATGCTACAGAGTGTAAGCAAGGAAATTGTGGAAGGAACAGTTCTTTTCTTAAAAGAATGTTTACCTTATAACATTGTTACTGAGCTTGGACCAACTTTATTTAATTGTTTATATGAAATTTGCAGCAATGAAAAGGTAGTAACAAATGATATGGTATTATTATCCCTAAAGTATTTTACATATTTTTTTTCAGTATTCAACCAGTACAAGATCTACTGTAATATCATTGATAACAATGTTTTTACTTTCTGATCTTGAGTATAATGATAGTCCTAATCATGATGATATATTGAATGATGCTGGGAAAAAATTTTGCGGTTTACTAACTTATCTCTTAAGTCAACCATACAGCCATAACAGTGACTTCCAACTGAAGGCTGAAATAATTGGAGGTGCCTTTGTGCAATTTTTGTATTGTCACAAAGCACAGAAGCCAGTACAACTAATTCTATCGACAGTACCCACAATTATTGAAATTTTAAATAAATGTGCAGCAGAGTATTTACACATTATAGATTGCAGACGCACAATGCCAGTAGATGCTGATGAGGATGATCACAATCCAAAATATTTCTTGAAACTGGTTACCAATATATTTGTGCTTGTACAGATTATTGCTACTGATAAAAATATGTCCAAGCTATTATTACCTTTCTTGTCAGAAGTATTTTACTCAATGATGATTTTTATGACAATAACACCAGATATTGAACATCATTTTATTGAAGATGAAGCTAGTTTTTGTACGGATGAATTTAATAATATGGTTAATAACAACTTAAGGACTGATTTGAAACTCATGCTTTGTGTAAGTAATAAATAATTTGGAATTACATATCTTATTCTTTAATCTATTTTACAATTTCAGGAGTTGTCTAACAATTTTATGCCAGAAAAAGTACTTATTCCTCTCTCTATTGCCATTAATAAACTTCTAGGCGGGTCATGTGAAATAAAACCGAACGATTCATTCAACTGGAGGGTTAATGAAAGCGTAATGTGCACAATTGGATGCATTAGTGATTTGTTTAAGTCCCAGCAAACTCAGCACGAGTCCTTTAATATCTACGCGTACTTAGAAAACGTTTCCTTGGTTGCATTTCAGTATAGCAATGTTATACTCGAAGCGAGAATTATGCTTCTTTTGGGTAAATTTTCATGTTGTATGTCTTCTGAACAGGTGGCAAATCATTTGAGAACTATTTGCCATAATCTACGAAGCAGTCAGCACGTATTGCGGAATGCTGCGATAAGAGCTTTGAATTTTCATTGTCAGGAAATCAACTCCTTCCATCAAAATTGTTCCCAACACATAAATGAAGACATGCAGAAACAACACTTGCAAGCATTGCTGAATGTATTCAATTCGTTGCTGGAAAGTTTAATCAATGTTGGGGAATATTTAAATCCAATGATTTTTGAAACTACGATAATGAACATTTGCGAGATTACAAATGTAAGTGCATCAATAGTTTTTTGGATAAAATAACAATTATTATTTCAGATGAATCAAAATTTGACGTCTAATTTCGCACAACGATTAATTCCGTTTATTCTTAATACTCTCACAAAGAATATCCATAACGCGTTAATTATCAACCGATGCAAAGAATTAATTGTGATTCTGAGTAAAAATCAATATTGTGGAGCGTATATTCAGTCATCCCTACTGCAACCTCTGATAAATTTAATGTCGCATCCAAGTGGTGCAATTGATGTGGACCGTACTGAGGAACAAGCTGTGGGATTCTATATATTCAGCGTGTTAATTGAAAATGCAAATTCAGAGGCAATCAAAGATGCACTTATGATGCAGGGCTTTATGATTGTAATTAATTCAGTAAATTCTTCGGCCGATATGTTAGTAACTAATGTAAGTCGTATAAATATTTTCATTTTAAGAATTCTAAAACCAATCACATGGTGCTCATTTTCTATTTTTTATTAGATGGGATTGAGATGTTTGTGTATGTATCTTCTGAAGTGTCCTTTACATTTTTCATTAAGCGAGGAGTATTCAAGCACTTTGGAAACATTGCTCGGAGTAATTTACGGACTTTTAGAACCAGTTCGTGCCGAATACGCTTGTAAGCACATCGATAAGATCGTCGTTTGCGCTTTGAAAGTATTTGGTGACAAATTTTATCAACACAATGAAAAATTGATAAAATGTATACTAAGTAAATTTAATTTCTGTCAATCAATTGAGATTAAAGAAAGCTTTAATGTAGTATTCCTACATTTCTTTTGCTATAATTATGAAGTAATTACAAATCTCTTACATAAAGTACCAGGACCAACAGGAGAAAGTGCTTTGAACCATGTCATATCATCTGTCATTTCTTTCAAACATTTTAATACCAATTATGGGAAATACTTGCAGTATGTATAATGATTACTCATAATTCCAGAGTATTACTCAGAAATTAATGCTGTCATTTGCTCTTATAGAATCTTAGTGCTCTGTCAAATGTTAG
Organism: Falagria sp. GC000072; assembly: GCA_030556245.1. NCBI lineage: Eukaryota > Metazoa > Arthropoda > Insecta > Coleoptera > Staphylinidae > Falagria > Falagria sp. GC000072. Next base: position 3,277 of record JASKGN010005270.1, on the reverse strand, counting down.
AAACTACATTGTTACGTGAAGATGGGAGATTGAAAAACATACAACTTCCAGACATAGTTGATGGTGAAGTAAAAGAAGTTTCATTGTTAGCTTATATATTTCGCAGAATAATCGACAAGTTTCTCAGTCAGATTAAAAATCATAATGTGGTATGTTCTACTGATAAATAACTTTCAACTTAATTCTACACTCCTTATTGTTTGATGTTTTTAGCAAGATAGTGAAGAAAACGAGGATTTGCAATCGTTGGATGACGACTCCGATATCGAAGATAAATGCACTGAGCAACTGATTGATCTGTGTTCAGTGTTAGATGAACCTATCACCGAAACGTTGGTAGAGGATTATTTAAACAATTACATGCATATGTTTGCCAGTCATGCAAGTTTCAAAACACTTGCTAATACCTATCTTAATGAATCACAACGACAAAAACTCTACAGTTGTTTAACAAAAACAATACAGTATTATTAATATCATTTAATTCATTTGCGAAGTTGGGAAAAAGCAGTGTATGTTTATAAAGAAATTGTAAATATACTCGACATTTCTAATTGCCTATAAATTCTAATTTACCTCTTAAATCTATGCACATTTCTTCATGTTCCATTATTTGCCGAACGAGATTGACCTTCTTAATTTCCAAAATTTGATTTTCTTTGAGAAGTAAGTTCATAATGTCCTCTATATTTTTATCTTTCACATAAAAAGGAATAGTTGGCGAAGGTTCCGTCTTAATTTTCTGTTTCAAACAAATAATTTCCTTGCGTTCTTCTAGGATATTCCTTGTTAATTTATCTCGTAATTCACAGAATGCATAATATTTAAACTTTAGAATAGCAATTGGGTCATCAATATCAGATTGATGTGATTTATCCACATGGTCTCGTATATTATCTAGCGCTAGCATGCCAGATGCATGACTGTCTTTCGTTTCAGGGAATGGCATGATTTCAGGTTTAGGCGTTTCTGTTCCTCCAGAAGCTAAATTTACATCAATGGGAACACCCGAAACGGCTACCAATGTGTGCAAAGAATTTTGATCTTCTCTGACATTGGTTTTCTGACTTATTCCATCACATGCAGGTGAGGGTATGCTTAATTCATAAGTTGTTTGTGTAAGAATGTGTGGTGATCCTGGCATATGATCTTCTTTTATTTTCTCTTCCTCCTTTTGCAGGTTTTTAATTTTCCTCTGTTTAAAATAAAAGAGAGATAACATATTTAAGGCAATTCTAACAAAATCTTAATGTTTACCTTCAATTGCGTTATTATCCGCTGAACTTCCCATAATTGCTCTTCTCGTGGTTTTATTATATATCCTGCATTCATTTCTGCATGAATCTGGGCTAGTAAACTTTCCTGCTTTTTCAACTCGCACTCGAGCGAATCGAGATCTGTGGGTAATACAGCAGTACTAGATAAAGGTGGCATATATTTTTCTAATTTGAGGGTGGGAAACAAAGACCGACAATGATAAATGAGTGCAGTAAGAAGTCTATTTGAAGTTCTCATGGTTGGCGCTAACGCTGCAACTAAATTTGTTATGTTCATCTTGTTCAATTTGTCCTAAAACGCAAATAATGGTTACATTCTCAAAAATTGTGAAAATATACAATATTACTCTTACATTCAAAATAATTTCATCAAAATGAAGAAGTAACCACGCCAAAAGAAGCCTATTATTTGATGGTATATTTTCCAACAGTATTTTCAAGTGCTTTTCTCTTGTACCAACATTTAAGATTGCTCCTGCTTCCTCAAAACGTATTAGAAGATCAGTGGTGAAGATTGATTCAGGCAAATCTCTAAAATATCAAAAATAATAATATGTATGTATATAATACATATGATTAAATGTATACCTTAGAAAAAGCTTCAATAAACCAGTAACAACTGGCATTTCATAATCTGACATGACCACATAAGTTCTCTGATTGATAAGTTTACGTAGTTGAATAACTTTTGCTTTAGGTCCACTTATTTTGTAAATGCCTTCCATGGAAAGACCTGAGGACTGCACATGATCAATACATGATCTGACTACTAGGGGTAGGTCAATGCCGTCATGACATCGGTTTCTTTCCACTGCTATATCTAAAGGTACACCAAAAATTGGCATGCCATCTGCAGAAATGATGAACTAAGAAAATTATTATTACAACAAATTAATAATGAGATTACCAGCAATATCATTTTCTTCAGTACACTTTATCTTTCGTTCCTTTTTAAGTTTTTCACCTTTCTTTTCTTTATCTTTAAATTTTTTATCAAATCCATCTTTTTCCTTTGACTTCTCCCTTTTTTCCTTTGACTTTGTGGAAAATTTAAATGCCTTGCCTTTTTTTATCTTGGATGGACTCCTTAAAAATCTTTAAAATAAACTGTGTATATATATTACTATACAATACCTGCTTTCATTTTCTTCAGCAGAACTTTCACCTTCTAAAGCAGCATAGCCGTGTTCCTTATCCTTTTTCTCCTTACGCTTCAACAAATCCTTTTTTGCTAATTTTTCAATATCATCACTATCTATAAAGAAAAGCTTCATAGATATTTATACTAGAGGATACAATTATATCAATTCAGTACTTCTTGAAGACATATGTAGATAACCCATAGTTAAAATGTACTTACAATCATTATCAATAGAAATTTTCTTTCCTTGTTCTGTTCCAAATAATCCAGGAAAATCATTCATGACTTCGGGGCTTTCAAACTCCATTTTAAAGAAAATATGCACCAATTTATTAGATAATTGAAATGCTGCTACAATCACAGTAACTCACAGTAACGACAGTAACTACCATAGTCCGTAACTATCGTAACTATAATCACTCTCAATCCTACAGGTTATTGAGAAAGGCAAACAGATGGATCTGTTAGAATCGTTAGAAATTCAAAAAGCAATTCGAAAATCGGAAAATCCCGTCATAAACGACCATCTGGACCTAATATATTCACCCATTTTCGAAGCTGTCTTGTAAGTAGGTATAATTTCTCAAAAACTGTAGTTTTAAGTTACTTATATATGTTTTGATAATGGTGAGCTGAAGTCACCGAAACTATAGTTAGCAACTGAATAACGTTAAGTTATACAAAGTGATTTTAATACATACTTATATAAAAAATGTATAACAAAGTTAGTGCCTGCACAATATCAAATTTAAAAAAAATATATATATATAATCTATGGTCCGTAATGTAACTATATACCACAGGTAACTACATTGAATTTTAATAATTTTATTCTCTTAATAAATTTATTATAAATAAA
>JASKGN010005250.1:0-13998 GCA_030556245.1 Falagria sp. GC000072 | reverse complement strand
GCGATAGGGATGATGCGTGCATGCATTGGAACGAACGAATGTATGAACTCGTGGTCATAGATGCGACGTCAACGAGACCAATATAGTCGTTGGAAACGATTCGGACGAGTTGAGTTAATTAAAATTCAACAAAAACGCAAGCGCAAGACCTCGTGCGGATATTTTTCCTATTCGAATTCTACATTTTTATTTCTATTTCTAACGAGATAAATTAATGGTCCTGTTTTGCCTTTTTTCTTCTCTGCTTGGAAAGAATTCGGATTTACAATCATAAATGTAAATTATTTTATTTCATTTGTGATTAATTAAGTAAGAATTGTGATTAATTGAAGGCTTAAAGAAATTTTTTGTTTGTTTGTTTAACTATTGATTTTTTTATTATTATTTTTTACCTTTGGGTTATTCGTTTGGAAATAACAAATAAAAAACTCACCCCTTGAACGAAGAACATCTTGTACACCCTCCTTCCAATTCCATTTATCCCATTTATTCGACTGTTTTGGCATTGTTACTTAAGAGCCATACGAAGGAACAATGCCTATACACGGACGTTTATCTATAGTATGCAAATGGCATTGGTATTATGCTCATTTTGATTTCAGACGAAATTTCTGTGTTATTGAATGTACCACGTATAGAAATGATGAGATTCATTGAGGAAATGGAATTGTATTTAATGAAACAAAATGTGGAAATCTTTTGATCATTTCTCTGATTTCTATTCTATAGCTAATTTTGATTTTTTTGATTTCAGATTTTTATGGTATTTCTACATTACACAATGGTAAGTTTTAAACATTTTTAAACCATTTCTAAGTAAGAGTAAGAGTCTTGTTAAAAATTCTTCTTGAATTGCCGATTTCAACTCGCACATAAGATATTCCTAGATTATTACGAAGGAAACTATTTGAACTAATATTTGTACATCCAAGTGTACATATTGACGCCAATGTCGACAACGAAAACGTCGAAATTCTTTCTTGTCCTTTTTCACTTCTATAACATGCGTGGAGTATTCGTGCAAGAGCATTCAGAATCAGGAATCAATCGGAAAATTCGTTCTTCGCGTGTATGATTGATTCAATTTAGATATTTTTATTTGAAGATGACATTTCCCTCTTTCATGCTTTCTTTCCATCTCTTGTGTATTTTATTTGATTAGAACTCTTGCAAATATTTAAACTAATAAAGCCAATTTGTTTGATTTGATTTTTATTACGGTGGTTTGAAGTAAAAGTAATTAGCACCAAACTGTTGCTGGTTGGGATTCATGCGAAAATAAATCGAGCAAGAGTGTTTCTTCCTGTAGCTTCTTAGCCGCCTTAGTATTTTTCCGATTTCCTGCTTGTTCCCGGACTTGTTGATCGCCGGCCTAGCAGCCAACCTCTTCATCGATGAGCGTGCAATTCACGGCGTTGAAAATTACTTTCACGCTTGTCAGGAGCATGGAGTGCTTCGGCTAGAAAGTGATTCTAGTTGAAATATTGGATTCGCAATTTCCCAATTCACAATTCATCGGGATCGACATTCGAGACATCCGAACCGCTAAGGTTTGGCTACACTATTGCTTCTACTTCTTCTTCCAATTTTCTTCTTTTAGCTAGATACAGGAAGAAAATTGTTTGCTTCTTTTCTCGAGTTAAAATATAAATAAATTTTCTAATTTAGCTTTAGATATTAGGTATTAGGAGTTTCTATTTGGTAAATTAGCAAAAGAGGGTAAAGTAAGCAACTTAACCACGGTTTAAATTTGCAAAGATGTAAGGGAAAGGTTAAAGGATTTAGAAGACCCTTCAGCACTATTAACCGGAGTGAAGGGAAGGGCATTTTGGCCACAGTCGATTAGTGTATATTAATAATGACATAACGCAATGAATGCCAATACAGGCGTGTAAAATGAAGCAAAATGGTGTAAACCATAAAATGCGGTTGGGATCTACAACACTTTCCTGCTTGTTCATAGAGAGACGTTAATGAATCGTTCGAGTGTGCATATGTTACATATGCGACATGGGATGGCAAGTGTATATGAACACGAGTGATTCGGAATGAATAAGGGAATAAGCGGTAGTGAAACGGGTCGGCTTTTATTCGAGCAGTACTAATGCGGTTTCGTGTGCGATTGATGATAATTTCGTTCGGTTTCGCTTTGATGCAAATCGAGCGAAACGATTTGACAAATTTTCCATGCATGCATCAACACAAACACGACCAATATTCCTGACTATATTGTCACTTTTCGCCAGCGTGCGAATGTCGAAATGTAATAGCACGAAGTGCTGATATTCCTGTAAGGCTTTCATGCTGTTGTGTATGTTCAGGGATATTTCGGGATTTCACACATTTGTCATACATCTCTTTGACATATTGAAACTGATGCGATGAAATTGTTGGAATGAGTTGAACCACTGTGTTGTGCAAGTTAAACATGATTTCGGACTTTTTTAAACCGTTTAATCAAAGGGATTGAAGGGAATGGATGCTTATTAATAGATATGTCTTTCTTTACAGAAGGGATCCCATCGATTCACATTCAATCAGATTATTATTGCCTCGTTTGTTTAATTTAATCCCTGAGTGTGTAATCTTATCAATAGATCAAATAAATTGACCAAAAATTCTAATCGTATTATGATTATTAATATTTGTTGAGGAATTCTCTCGTAGACATTTTGCTCATGCTACTTGTTGTGATGTATAAATTGAGACTAGAATATTACACTCAATTTCAACCGTTACATTACGACCGAGTCTGTAACAAAGTACATATTACATTATTAGACGATAACCAATGCAATATAACCTCTACTAAGAGGACTAAAACCACTAGAAAGACAATGGCATTAGACGACCAGCTTTGGGGTGGGAAAACACTAGGAAGGACCTTACGGGTATTACTGAAAGGAGGGTTTAGTCTCGCGTGCAAGGGCATAGATACTGCTATTAGTTGCATGTACATACATTATCTCCTAAGGTCGTAATCTATTATAATTATTCAACAGAAGGAGATATGGTTTCCTTAAAATATGAAATATGTTTTTTAAGAAAGAGAAAAATTATTTATCCTTAATTTTATCTAATTAAAATGAAGATTTCTTGTGGAAATAATTGGTTAATTTTATTTAAACTTAGTTTTTAATTAAATATTTAAAAATATGAAAGAATTTACTGAATAAAATATAATTCTATTGTTAACTAGGAGAAATTACACTTGAAAGATTGAAATAAACCAACCACTAACAGTTAATCCTTTTTTATGCTGCATAAACCTTTTCAACTATAACAATATTTCATATTTCAGGTATAATTTTCACTTAAATTTTTATTTCTTGCTTTCAAGATCTTAGTAGCAGCATTTTGAGGTCCAAATATGAAAGTTTTCTTTGCCATACAGGAATAATTTTTACTTAAATACTATAGGCCAGCGTTTTCCAAACTTTTTAGACCACGACCCGGTGGTTCAAAAAAATTTTTGCAACCAGGTAGGAAGGTTTAAACATCCCAGTTAATGAGAATATTTCATACGAAATTCAAGTCTCTCAACTTCACAAGTAAATGTGCGATAATAACAAATATGTTTTCGCGACCGGTAAATTTTTGTGGAACCCGGTAGCTACTCACACTTAGGGAAACGCTGCTATAGGCAATTTTCTAGTTTTTTGTTGATTACAATTTTTTTCGGGAAGACTCAACTCGACTTAAATTAACTTTTAAAAACACCTCCATGAATTATTTAAATTTATATAATAATTACACCCAGAGAAATAATATTCCTACTCAATTAGAATTTCACTCATTTCGAAACAAATTCCTACCATTCATAATAATTGCTCATATCCGTCAGTAGTCGTGGTCTGGTCATTCATGATTATGTTACATTTTCATAGTGCATTCATTGAATTTCGACCATGCCACGTTTGAATTCAACCTCGACAAAAAAATAAACGATAAACTCGTTTCCTTAACAAGGTGCACGAATAGAACAGCAAAGCCATCACATTCATGCATTTTGATTTGAGCTATTTTTGTGTACTTCAATTTTTGGATTTGCGCTTCTGTTATTATTCCAAGTTAACGTTTTACGCGTCGGCTAGCGAAAAGGTGGCCGAATGGGACGCGAGATGAATGAATACGGAAATGAATCTATTCGGTGAGGAGCCAACGTTTTAATGTCATTTGTGCATATGCACATTTACCACTCACTTGGTGTACTTGTAGAAATTGTATTTGTGTATTTGTTAATTTTGTATGACATTTTGAACAGTGTTGGAATTAAAATAAATCTCTAAACAATTTCTAGAAATTTTTTGATTTTTATTTATTTTTAAATATCATTTAAATTTACAACTTTAATTTATAAGGTTATAAGTCGAAGTAGGTAATGTTTCCATGGCATAAAAAGATTTCAATACTGCGGATTTCCCAGTTTTCCTTAAAAGATGTTTTAGCATACCTTTCGATTCTAAATACGCTGGTGGTTTCTTAACGGGATGTTCAACCAACCAAACACAATATTCTTCAGTTATTCTGTAAATTAATATAAATTAAATTTCATTCAGAAGTTCGAGTTCTAAAGTAACTTAAAGTTACCTTAATGATTCGATGCCTTCCCATACAACAGCCATAGTAGCTAATTTCTCAGGAACCCGCAAATTCTGCATCCATTTCGATACAGAGTCCTCTGAAGTTCCAGCTCGCATTGAGGGTGGCAGCATCGTACCGAATGCAAAATTGGCTTCGCGTGGTTTTACAGCGGTCATATCTCTATACAGTTGTCTATAAAGTTGAGTAGAATACGAAGCCTGAAAAGAGAAGTTATCTATATTTGGTATCCAAAATCAAAATCAATTGTTGAATTTTCCGAGAGAATTGGAAAACTCTTTTCAGATGTCGCTCAAGACAAACCTCAGGTTTTTGAAGAGATCTTGCAATTAAGTCATTCACTGCATTTAATTCTTTTAGTTCTATCATTAATGAATCAGCTGCATGACAATTAAATCCAACTTCAAACAGTGACTCTAATCCTTTAACATCTAATGGCATTTTTAATTCGCCTCCTAAGTTGTTCATCCAATCAATGAAATCTGTTGCTATCTATCTTAAAAAAAAGTAAATAATTTCGGTTTCTTTATTTTAAATCTGTTTTTTACATCTCTGACTATTTCATCGCATTTTGCTCCTAATGTCATCCCTTTAATTGTAAGGGGTGGTTTAGGTCTCCAACGATTTGCTTTTTCTGTTGATTTATTTAAGAAATTCATATAGTGGGTGTTTTCAGGCTTAAGACGGCTAAACAAATCAAGTTTTAGTTTGAATTAAATTTCATACAAATTAAGATTTTCTTACTCTTCTTCAGATACAGTTAATTCCTGTCGATAATCCACTTTGGACTTTTTTCGTTTTTGTGGAATATCTGACAAAAATTCTTTTGAAGGAGAAGTTGCAAATACTGCTCTTGGTGGAACTGTTTTCAAATTCAGCTGATCTAATATCAGTTTGTCGTAATAATCTAATTCTACCCTTAAAGTTTTATGCATCAATTCGTCATAATCAACATGGTCAGGGTGTTCATGTATGTCGCATATTTTTTCTAATTTTTTAATTAGAAATTTGTTATGTAAAACGTCCTCTAGGACATTTTCACGATGATGCAAAGGCTAAAAGTTTTCTTGTGAATTATTGAGAATTCCTGTAGATGGATGGTGAAATACTTACAACTGCTTTATAATCGTCCATAATTTTAAATATTTTTTCCCAATAGCGTCGCGATTCGGTATCGATATTAGTAGGGTCGATCAAATTCCTTGAAGCTGGAGTTATATCATGTAATATTTTTGAGGAAGTTAAAGATCCTTCGGAGGACTTCATTTTGGAATATTTTTCTCTTTTTTTTCTAAGTAGAAATTTAAATCAAAAAAACAGATTTTATCAAAGTTTTTACTGACGTCTTAAATTTCATTCAATTTTGTCAGTATAATTTATAAATAATTGTAGTCATAGGTATTTAAAAAATAGAAAAATTGAAATAAATTCCTAGAAATCTTTTTATTTTAATATTAGTTGAATAGTTAGTTATACCATTGCTTTAGAGATGCCAGCATAATCCCTAAAAACTTGTGAGCGGATAATTATAAATAAATAAAAACAAATAAGTTTTTTTTTTAGTTTTTATTAATATCCTAAAGACTTTTAAATTAAAACTCATTATTAAAATTGTATAGTTGATGATGATATTAATTCACTATCCGATCGAATACATAATTTCTCTGGTTTGAACATAGCTTGTTGAAGCAAACCTTTTGATTTTAAATAAGCAGGCGGTGTTATATCAGAATTTTCAGTTAGCCAAACACAATATGCTTCAGTAGACCTATAAAAGAGTAAAAATTAATTTACATTTGTAACAAATAAACAAAAAATCATTACTTTAATGATTCGATGCCTTCCCATACAACAGCCATAGTAGCTAATTTCTCAGGAACACGTAAATTCTGCATCCATTTTGATACAGAAGAACCCTGGGTAGTTCCAGCTCTCTTTTCTGGTGGCAACATTGTCCCGAAAGCAAAATTGGCTTCGCGTGGTTTTACAGCTTTCATATCTCTATACAGTTGTCTATAAAGTTGAGTAGAATAGGATTTCTGTAAAATATTAAAGTTATCTATGTTTCTGCAAGCAAAAGCAGTTTTCCCGAAGTTATGGGAAAACTTTACTGTAGGATTTCACTTATAGATGTCGCAAAGGATATTAAAACGAACCTCAGGAGATTGACAAGCTCGTGCAATTGGGTCATTCACTGCATTTAATTCTGTTACATCTATCATTAGCGAATCCGAAGCGTGACAATTAAATCCAATTTCAAATAATGATAATAATCCCTTAACATCTAATGTTGATTTGGTTTCGCCTCCAAGATTATTTATCCATTCGACAAAATCTGTTGCTATCTGTTTAAGAGATCAATTTCAGATTAAATCATCAATTCTAGTATTTAATAATTTGTTACATCTTTTGTTATACTATCACACTTAGCTGCTAATGATATCCCTTTAGCTGTAATTGGTGGTTTAGGTCTCCAACGATTTGCCCTTTCTGGTGATTTAGTTAAAAAATTCTCGTACATTGTGTTTCCAGGTTGAGGACGACTATTTGATAAAGTTTTAGTTTTTATTTCAACTTGAAAAGTTTTAAAATTCTTACTCCTCTTCAAGTATTGTTAATTCCTGTCGATAATCGTTTGTACTCATTCGTTTCTTTTCCGATTGTGTAGAGGCGTTTACATCATTGTTATCTATTCTTCTTGGTTGAACTGGTTTCAACTTTATCGCATTTAAATGCGTACTATAACGCTTGCGTTCTTTATATTGCTCTTCTTCTGGTATTACTTCTTCAAGTTTCTCCAATAATTCATCATAATCGACAAGATCGTCATATTCTTGCACATCGTAAATAGCTTTTAGTTTTTTAACTAAGTACGGATTATCAAAAATTTCTTCTAGTACGTGTTCACGTTTATGTAAAGGCTAAAAATTATTTAAACTAATAATTTCAACAATCAACCAGAATTATACTTACAACTGAGTTATATGTATTCATAACTTTAAATATTCTATTCCAATAACGTCGTGATTCCGTATCGATATTAATTGGATTGATTGGTTTCATTTGAGTAGGAGACAATTCCTCTAATATTTTTGAGGATCTTATAGATCCATTAGATGACGGCATTTTGTTAAGATTGTTGCTTTTTTAATATAAATTATATAAAAGTTATATAAAGATTAAAAACAAGGCTTTAACTTAACACTGACGTATTAAATTTCAGTGCAAATTATTATCAGTTTGTTTAGTCAATAAATGTAGTCATAGATATTTTCAAAACTGAAAATATTTAAAAGTTTCCTATAAAGTTTTCCAGATTTCTTTTTACTAATCTAGAAATTAGTATCATAGTTAAACTATGGCGTTATAGATGTCAGCATAACAACATATTATTTCTCAATTTAGTTTTGTTATCATTATTTTATCTGCAAAACAAAATGAAAAAAAATTGATGACATTTTTACTACCAACTCAATAAAATCTCAATTTCTTCAAACTTTCTATCTCCTCCTAAGCTAGTTTTTATACATCTAACATCTACACAAACACATCACACTTAAAGAAAAATAATTTAATCCAAACAACACAGCGTTCAAAAAGCATCAAAGCATTTGTCTCTGAGCCATGCCAATTTGCATTTATCTCAACAAGGATGTCGCTTGTTGTAGCATAAGTCCCGAATGTTACTCTTGTATGAGACGGTCGTGAGCTGAATTTAATGCGTGCATTTCCGTATAAAATGTGGATGCGCCTTGCTTCGAACTCGCGTTTCCTTACTGACACATGTGGAGGTGCCGGTCGTACAGCGTTTGCTCCTCGCATTACGCGCGAATGTCGTTTACCATGATGTTTGTCTACTTAAGCGTGCGCGAGATCGTTCTATATTTATAGTGCAGCGACTTTAATAAAAATATTTCGCCGTCGTAAAACAACGCCGGCCTCACGACACCGATACATCAAGAAAATGTTGCTTATAATGCATGATATAAATATGAAAGTGTTCTTGAGGATGTAAAAAAGATGTTAGAGTTTGGTTATTATGATTGTATATAGGGAAGAAGAAATTTTAAATTTAAAAAATATTTTCAATAAAAATTTTAAATAATTTAATTATTTTTTACTCTTTGATGGCATTTTTTTAGATTAGATGAAAGAAATATTTTTTTAAAGACATTTCTTCTTTTGTCTTGAAACTTATGTGTTTATTTACTCTTTGAAAATTATATATAGCATTATCAGAGTCTCATAATTTTTTACTTGGAATTATTGTAATGTGCCTTATAACTCAGGTCGTATTCTCTTGAGGAATCGAATATAAGATTCCACTTTTCTCTGATTGGATTACGTTACATTCCAGGACTTGGGAAACCTACAAATAGAAAGACATGACACACCAAGGACTCAAAGAAATGTACTTAGATCTTATGATTATATATACCAAGTGTTGTTATTTATAAATAACAAAAAATTTAATTTTTACAAAATTTAATTTTTCAAGTTTTTAATATTATTTATAATAGTAGATTATTTTATTAGTAACAGAATTAAATTCTTATTTGAATGCTTTTTAAATGATAATTTTTGAACAAATAATTTTCATTTTATAAAGCTTCAAAGTGAGGAGCCAAAATTTTCCTCACATTTGCTACCAATAAAATTGATTATTATTTATTTTATAAAATTGATTAACGAAAAATAATAATTGCATAGTCATTAACATTATTTATTATCCCAATCCAGTTTAGGTTCATGCTTCATAGCTATTTACTTTTTAAGCTTAAAAAACTATTACAGAATATTTTAATTACGCCGTTTTCCCCCATAAAACACCATGAACAGGTGGAACACGTTGGCTTGTAGTGAGTTATAGACGATTTCGCTTTTTTACGGCCGCCACGGGGTTATCTTCCACATTAATATAAGCCAAAACTTTCAAGAGCTTTGGAGCGAGTACTTCAGAGGTGAAAGTTTTAAGCGCTTCTTAAGTGTGCGTTTATCCTAAGGTAACACAACCGCAAAAACATTGATGCTCACTTACAAAAGAGCAGGAAGTAAGCTTTGAAAACATGTTGCACTCATAATTTTCAATAAAGTATGGCTGTGGTAATATTGTAGCTATAGTTTTCTGAAATTAAATAATGAACTTTTAAACTTTATTTTGAAGATATTTAAAGATATTTTGGTAGAGCATTTTTGGAAATCAAGTAACCACTTTAACTTTATATTAAAACGTTATAAGAAAAGCAAAGAAGAAGTTGCAACATCGTCAGGGAGGTAGTATATTTATAAAAATCAGCAGGAGCAGACACGTACGCAACATAGAAATAGGAAAAGTTTTACTTCTCGTTATACCTTAGCAGAGACGTATCGTAAATCACGATTTACGTACCACTTGAATGGCATCAACTTGCAGTGAAATGAATTTTCGCTACTCACATCCTTACAAATCATGTATGTGTATGTGATTATTGAGTGTGGTTAGGAAACTAAGAGTTTACTGATGGAAGAGAGTTTAAATCAGTTGTGACTGTTTAATGTATTTTCTTTAAAGCTATCTTGCCACATTTCAAGAAGAATTCTATAAAAACTAAACAACAATTACTTCTTGCTAAGATCTTATTTATTTTGGCAAAGCTAGAAAATTGAGAAAAACCCAGATTGCAGAAAGCTATATGCTATTTTCATATAACAGGCATTGTTGCATTGAGGTTTTTAATCCTGGAACGCCATAGAATAGTCTTAACCTATATACACCACCGCTTGATGACTGTATTCGGTTCTTTCATGCTTTTCATTTTCATTCATTGGGGTGTATGGGTGCACTTTCTATTACAAAATATCATAGCAGATTCTCGAGTGTGTAAGGTAGAAGAATGCGAATGAGAACGTCGCATCGTCATTGCTATGGTGGCCAGAAGAGCGGCTTCTTCTCAATGCATGTATAGAAGTAATAGGAATTGTTGTTGCCATGCTCGACTTTATCGCCCAAAATATTATTTCGCTGAGCGAAAGCGCATTGTGCTCTGGATCTTTCTATGCGCTCTTGATATTTATTTTTTTCATCGTTATGGGCCGCAATGCTTTTTTTGCTCTTTCCGAATGTTTTTTGTTGCTCTCTACGTTTGTGTCGAGATGATGTACGTTTCACAGGTTTGTATGCGATTATATGGAATGGTATAAGAAGAGTGAGGAGGATGTGACCGCTATATGGCGTTGTGGTGGTTCTGAACGCATAAAGGCATAAAGGCAATGATGCTCTGGATTTTTGTTGTGTGGAAGAATGTGGCATATACGTATGGGTAGTGATGATGTGTGAGGATACAAGAGCTAGTGATCTAAGGACGTAAGCATGTTAAAAAGGAAGAAAAGATCTAAAGGCGAGCGGACGGAAGAAAAGGAAGCGAAGGATCTAAGTATCGCTGTGCTGTTAGGTGCGACGACGTCTTTTTTGTCGACTTGTTTTGGTTTAGGGCGCATGTTGCGGTTTTAAGGAGTCGTCTAGATTGCCACACCAAAGAACTACGAAATGGGTTCCTATCACTACGAACACTCATATTAAAGTTTCCCAAATAATAATAAAAAGTCTTATCGAGGATTTGGGGTTTTACACAAACTAAAACTACAATTAATTACTTATTCATAATTGATAATAACTTTTATATGGAAAATGAAAGAAAATATAAAATATTTCATATTTTTTCCAAGGGTTGAAAATTTTAAAATTAGCCCAAAAAAGTTTTACATTTACATTATTCTTGATGTTACCATTCTTCTGAAATGGTTATTCTAGTGGCTCTTCATTGTTATTTTAAACTCTTGCTATTTTTCCACGTAGCCTTCGTATATTTTTTGTCATTCATCTTGTACGCCAATAACTCATCTCGCATTGCTATATATCCCCGTAATAAACGCACACTATTAAAGTGTTCGTCGGTCGGAATATTTTTTCTAAGCATGAAGCCGTCATATTGGCTAAGATTGAAGTTTTTCTTTTTTTGGAGGGTTACAATGTGACTGGTAAGCTTCTCTATGAGCTTTCTAACAAAAGATGCCCAATTTATCTAGCTCCATTCTTGTGGTACACATCCGCAAAACTCGTATGTAACAACAATATATTCTTCATACACGCATTTACGCAATTCGAGATGAAGCAACAAGCCTCATGTCTCATGATTCATCCCACAAATTTCTGGGATAGAAAGAAAACTGTCAGGAAAAGGGGAGAAATTTATATATTCTATTCATTCAAAAAAACATTTTATTTAATTACATCAATACAATGATAAAACAGTAAAATTGAATTTTTATAGATTCTAAAAATAATTTATTCGACATAAAGTAAACCGTTAAAGTTGAGTTTCGATATTGGCACGATTTTATTATTCATCTAAAGTTTCACGAAGCCATTAATTTTTCAAACAATAGTGAACGATAGAAAGAAGTAATCCGATCATCAAAGAAACAACTTTTGTATAGCATATCTTGAGTTGGCACCTTCCGACTAAAGTTAAACAACTCGTTCATCTCCTGGAACAAAAAGGAAGCATCCAGCTAACACTTAACAAAACGTTAAACAGCTAAGAAATGTGACACTTTCTGGCGTACAACGTGTTTCTTGTGACTTCCGTAAACTCACGTGGGCAAGGCGCCTTCGCCTCTTGTTATTTGTACCTGCACAAAACACACATTAACACTAAATTATCTTCTCTGTAAAGAACAACACTTCCTCGTCCGAGCTACCTCAGGTTGGAATCTCATTAGACAAGAGACGATTACATCCCGACTACATCACGTAGTCGTAACACACATCCTTGTTAACAAATACTGACACGTCCAGACCTACATCTCTCCTCTCCACATTTAATTCGCTTACGTCTGAATTGCAAGAGAAAATGAGAAGGAGAAGGGAACGAACACATTTAGTTTATAAGTTCGCGCGCTTTGGTCTGTACTTCCGTTTGACACTAGCCGGAAATTCCCGGAATAAATCTGTCTAATCATAGGGTATAACATTCGTTCTAAGTATGCACTAGGGCATTGCACAGTGTAGAGAAAGAGGAAGGTTTTGATTGCAAGAATCTTCGCAGCTATTATGAGCAATAACATTCTGACAGTGTGAAATTCGCAGGGAGAATTGAAAGTCGTGTCGTTGCGTGGCATGGTCCGACTTAGTTTGCTTGTTGTTGATATTTCCGCTACTAACGTTATGCTATTAACTTAAAGAGCTGTGAGCTGCTTCACATACATCTACACCTTCAGCTCAGCTTCAGATCCAACCTCTTTAGTTCTAGTCCTGGTTCAAATCCATCCATTGACTTGGAAGTGTACAACTTGTCCAAAACTACGATCAAGGAAGGTTTTGTACATGAGCCTTGTATTGGTCTATATATTTGATGTGACTATAGGTATTACGCATTGGACTAGGTCTGAAATGTGAGAGATATGTGAAGTTGTAGTTGTGCTTTCGTAAGAGATGGCACACGAAGATTCACGCTTCAACTTAACGCCCGAGTCTGTTCGAGGACGATAAGGAGGTTCTTATATCAAAACCGCTTCCGGTAGCCAGAGCAACACTCAGTTATACCACAGTGCTCAGCGTACATAGGGGTTTGTTCGAAATGGCCGACACGACGCGACGTCGACGTAAAGACCTACCGATTGAACCTAGTTTCAGCGACATATACCAAAATGCTAAGGAGATCTCTTTATTGATATATAAGGGGTGGTAGTTATTCCAATTTATTCCAATTTCAAAACAGAGATTTCCCAAGCATATTTTTTTAATATCCCATATCTTTTTCATATGAGATTCTTGAGTCGAGTTGTTATTAAGATGATAGTTTAAAATATGCTAAGAATGTCATTATAGACCCTAAAGCAGCACAGAGAAAAGAGTGATATACGGTTTAAAAACGAGGATAATATCGGGCGTAGTAAATTTTAATTTGGTATACCACCGATTTCAAAATGCAAGAATACATAGCACAGAATGTAAGAGTATAGTTAGACCAGACCATCCATACCCACGATGGTATACATCAACTACAACAAGGACGCGTTACCTATCTCGTGCCGCCCTGCTACTTCCACGGGAAAATACGCGTGCCGTGGAATTTGATCAAAAGTACGCCAAGGTAATATTGCATTCTTAGCGTCATGAATGATTTGTGTTCGGTATTAATGGAATAAAATGCTAAAGAGCGTCTTAAGAGATGCTACTTTCTACCAGCTCTACCAACATCCTGCTTTATAGTTGGGAAAACTGGGGGAAACTAGGCGTTGTTTGCGAGACTTACCGCCTCATGAAATTTAATGAAATGTACGAATGTAATAAGAGAAAAACGTCGAGATGCGACGTGTCTACGTGTTGCAATTACTTGTGAATTCGTATGTTTT
>JASKGN010005245.1:0-22555 GCA_030556245.1 Falagria sp. GC000072 | reverse complement strand
AATGTGAATTTACTTTTTCTCCAAAAATTGTCTGCAGCCGGACTCGAACCGACTTCGATATAGCAACTCGCATTGCTATACCGTGCGCTTACCGACTGCGCCACGGAGGATTCTTGTTACTCAACATTTAAAACTTCTACACTTTCGTAAAAAAAAAAAAAATTATTAAACCGAATATATTTAAGATTTAATAAATGTTTAATATATTTATTAAATCTTAAGTACCTATATTCGGTCGAGTAATTTTTTTGGCCTAATATAATAAATATAACACATTATAGATACAATATTGAAATTGTGTGCTTACTTACGTTTCAAAAGAAGTCTCCACAAATTTTGTAAAATCTATTAAAGCATCATTATCGTTACAAAATTATTATTTAAACCCAAAAATATTGCGATTTGATTCGTACATGCAGTAAATATTTACATTCTATAATGAAAGTGATTTATTTTGTTCAAATTTAATTATACTTATAATAAATCACATTACACATTTGTCCCTCTAAATAATAATCTTCTTAGAAGAGAAACGAATTTACAATATTCATCAAAAGTGTATACCCCTTCTTTCTCTATTCAATTATCTTGTATTTTTCATGGTTTTCGTATTCATTCAATAACTTAATTATCGTGATAAATTCACTAATACAAAAACATTTTTATTATTTGTTGCTTTATTATTTCATAATAGTAATAAAATTATTTAATTTATTATAATCACATTTTTTCAACTGCTCGTTCCCCCACGTTAGCATTCTCGATTCTTTTCACAAAGACAACGTGTTTTGGTTAAATACATATTACAAAAATTTCACTATAATATTTTGCTTTCTTTCCTCACCCTCGTCACATAGTTATGCTAAGAAGTAGTATTATTATATAGTGCAGTGGAAAAGAGGAGATTGATAATGATTCTTGTTTGTAATAATATGTTTGTTTCAATCCAGTTCATTTTTTCGTTTCCATGAGACATATAAAAAATAAAGCGAATTGTGAGTAATATCACAGAAAATTTCCTTATTTCCATTGTAATCTTTTAATTTCATTTTTGTTGCTAATAAATATTTATTAACTTCTCCTTTAGTATGCAGTTTATGTCGATTTTTTTTTTTTGAAAAATGTAATAAGATTACATTCGAATAGCATAACTAAAGATAAATTAGTCTATTCTGATTCTTTGAATTATTTCATTGAATTTCCTGACAAAGGAAGTTTTATTCTACATTATAAGACCGACAGTTCTTATATTTTACAACTATATCGAACGAAATAAATTATTTATATGGAGATAGATTGTCTCTAGCTCAAAGATGTACATTGTACACTATTTGCAAATAAGTACATTATAATTTTGCAATGACTTAATAAATTATCCAGAAATTGTACATTCTCCAACTAGTAATTTCTGAGTGCTTCAAATTAGAATAGAGACAACTAAATTTTTATAAAACCCAAGTAACATTAAAACCTCCAAATCATTCATTTGAACAATGTAATTTTAAATACATTTTTTAGATTTGTATAAAACTATATCAATGTCAGTTGACTAAAATCATTTGAACAATATTATGAAACATTAATCATCCAATTACTTTCCCAGCGTTTTTGCACATGTACACTTTGGCCCCTGATGATGTTAAAAATGGAAGAGAAGTTTATGATTAGTTTAATTATGGCAACTGAAGGTTAATGCTATCGCTCCACTTCAAAAGTAATTAATTTTAAAATGACCATGAGCTTTTCTGTGCATATGATATTTACAAAGATTTGTTATGACAATGCCATTATCACCTTTAATAAAGTGTTTATTGCTGAATATATGACATCAAAACAGTTACTTTTGATGTGGAGGCCGATAACATTCATTAAGTAACGTCTTTAAATGGATTAATTTCAAAAATGGCAAATGAATTCCATTTTGTTCGCTATTTTTATCCTAGTTGCATAGTGCCAGCAAATTTCATTATCTTAAAATGATAAACATTTCAGATGTGCATAAAATACAGACATAATTCATCGTATTACTTTATCAAAAGGCACAGATAATACCAACAAAAATCAATTGAATTATTAAAAACGATTTGCAAGATGGAATCAAAAAATCGTGTGATTGTTGAAAACAAATGAGATATTAAATTTGCATGGGAACCCAAGTTGGTTTTTATGGCATAATTGTTTGATAAGATTTCTCAACCAGAATGTAAACTGGTTTTCCACCAGCATATCAATTGGCCAATATTATGTACATCAAGATATAATTATCGCATACCTAAACACAGTCTGTAGATGAACACCTCATTATATTGTGTTGCGTCACTATAGATATAAATAATAATAGATTATCTTTCACCGACTTCCCTCACATTACTTGAAAATTGATTTACTTATGATTTCTTAATTCATGAGTGAGTTTCGTTTCGATATAAACTATTCAAAACAGAACGATATCCTACTGTTGATTTAGTTTTAATTTAATTAATTTAGCTAACAGCAGAAGTTTCTATTAAATATTAAATATTTATATTGGCTGTTTGATGCCAAATATTATATCATTTTGCTCATCTATAATATTGTTTATATGCCTCGTAAAATACTATACGAGTACGTACAAATTCAAATACATTTGTTTAATTTTGATTTTATTGATTTAATTATTACTGCACTAGAAAAATTAGTTATAATCAATTTGCTAATTTATATATCTTGAGAGTAGAATGTACATAGTACATAAAACTATACAGGCGAGTTAAATACTTGGCACCAATGAAATAATTAATGATGTGTTGTTTTAAATTTACTACTAATTTTGTTGCTTTTCATATTTACTTAGTATCTCTTCGTATTAGTCATTCAGCACCAATTTTTCGGGATATCGATACTCCTCTTCCTTGTGTCATATCCATTAGGGGATGAATCCCATCCCATTTAACGTATAAATAGTTTTTATTCAATAATAAATTGAATGTATAATAATAATAGTGTCTTTATCACCAATACGGAAAACATAAATGTCCATTTCTCTTCCTTCGTTGATACAATAATCATGTTTCTTCGGCAATTAAGAATAACATATATAATTTAAAATATGAGTGAATATGGAATCGCTTGCGCTAATTGTATTTATAATTAGTATTAATTCACAAATGTCACCTAGTACTTGAAACGTGTGGTCAGACATTTGAATTAGGACGGCCCGACGTCGAATTGTTTTGCTGATGTTGTTGCTGTTGTTGTTGCGTTTGATGATTCGGATGAGTGTTATGATAAAAGTTCTGTTGTTGTTGTTGATGATGATGATGATTGTGATTGAGGTGCAGGTGTTGTTGATCGGCAGTTCGTCGCGTTCTAGTCGGAACGTTGACAACAGGTGGTAACGTTGGTACGGATGACGGCTGACTTTTTTTGCCGGTAAATATTTTAACAGTCTTTTGTATAAAATCAGTCTTTTGTCCGCTAGATCCAGCAGTATCAGCTCGCTTCGTCGAAGATACTGAAGACGTCGACATCGAATGGCAACGCACGACCAAGGGAGCGCTGCCACCCGACCAATCGTTACTGCTTACGGAACTGCTGCCTCCGATCGAACCGAGGAGTCCAGCAGAATTGGAACGGTATGGTGGTGGTGATTCCGATTCTAAAACTGTTCGGTTCGGGGGAGGTCTTATACATTTTTGATATATTTCAGACTCCTAAAACAGATTAAACTCCATATTAGTTAACTTTCAAATAATTGGTTTTTGGCTTTTCAAAATTTGGAAAAAAAATCAACCAACCTGCTCTGTATCTCTAAGATGTAGCCTAGAACTAAATGGATGATCTTCTCCGTCGGGGAGTGATATACTGGGCGGCAGGTTAATGGCAATGTCTGTGTGAACGGTATGCAATCGCACTTGATGATCTCTATTTGTTGTTAGCTCTCTAGCCGCCCCGCGACCACGTAACCGGTCCATACCACCCACCCCCGCCGTGGCGCCGGCACTTACCACCGACAGCATCTGTAATTAAACATAGAAAATTGTTTTACTCTCAAATTTCACAAAAGTTTTCACGTAGAATCTTAACATATCTAGATACATATGTGAAGTATTGTACTACATACGTAGAATTAAAAAACAATGTAAGATGAAACATCCTCGATAATATGCAACGATTACAAAAACATATATTTATTTCGTCATGATTTAATGCAATGAAATTCTATTTAAGTTATTTCGCAATGCGAGAGTAAGTACAATGAAAATCCACGTAGTTCCGTATGCCAGTCGCAAAATCAAGAGAAGTAAGTCCAAATATTTATATCATTATATACTAAATATAGATGTGCAATCGTCGACATCATCAACACGTGTTATGAGTATACAAATGCAAAGGAATTTTCCGCAAATGTATCGCAACACAGCCAAAAGTATTCGAAATTATAAAGAAAGCTACTTGTAGATACGCCCTCGCAAAAATCTTAACATTTACTAGACACAATAATGAATAAACAACATCTCTCTTAATAATAATTGTTTTCACACACTCTCGCTCATTTCAATTTCTATTTGCGCAATAAAAAAATGCAGTCACAATATTTACACTTGTACAATTTCTCGTGCCAATTTTTTTTTGCAATGTTAATGACTAGTGGTAATGATAATGAAACTATGTACAAATAAAACTAAAGGTAGACAGACATGAATTTTTAACTATAAAAACGGTACTAATAAAAAAAAGTGAAAATAAAACGAAAACGTAAAGAAAATGAAGTGGAAGAGAAAAAAAAGTCGGTCGTTTCGGAGTCAAACAAAAGACATTAGACCAAGTTAAAGAATAATGATGTCCCATTTATTATCATTTTATTCGTTGTTTTCGATTATATGTTTGCATTACTTCGCGTAGGCGTATAGAAAGGAACAACCTGTTGCTTCGCCATTAAATGAAAACGACTCATTGTGCTCCTTTTAGGCAAGGTGCGTGATGCATACCTTCATTGATGACTTCAAACTTATTTATAAGAGAACGAAGAGCTTATAAACAAGAATTACAAAGCAATAACAATAAAGGTAATAAAATCGATTGAGAATTGCAGTTATAATGCCATCTGTACAATGAGTAATATTATTCTTATTGTAAAAAGATGTATGTAAGTACGTGGTACGTCTCGTGAATTACGCACGGAAAAAGTAGACGTAATCGGCAGGTGTTAGGTTGACGACCTATGAATGTAGGAGTACATTCATAACTTTACATAAATACTAATTAGTTTTGCCTGTCAAAACTAAGCATTTCGTCTGGGAGCTGATATATTTATAATTACTTCTTACAAAACCATTCATTAAATAGAATAATTAGGTAAATTAACATCTATAGAATTCGCAATTTTTTTTGACTTTAAACCAAGTACATAATTAATTCAAAAGACGCAATTTTGGCCTTATTGTTAACGCGGGTCTACCTTCTAATGAGAAAAACAAAAAAGTTGTGCAAGGTCCTAAAGCCCATATTTTTGGGGGGCCCAATTACAACGCGTTAAGGAATATCCAAGTAATTGAAATCCATGAAATGTTGGCTCTTGAAATTATGGGCTCCCCAAAACGATGAGTGCCCTAATGTTGCAGCCTAATTGGTCTCTGCCTTCGAATGAGAAAAACAAAAAAGTTGTGCAGAGTCCTAAATTTGGAAGCCCCAAATACAACTGGTTTAGGAGTCCATGGAATTTTGGCTTTTGAAATTATGGCTGTACTAATATTGCGACCAAATTGGCCTCTGCCTTCGACTGAATAAAACAAAACATTGTGACATAGAGAAAACAATCCAAGAAAAATCCCTCGCACAAAAAGTCATAAATATTTATAAGTGAGTAGTCTCAACAGAAGAAGAACAAAAAAAAGACAAAGTTGGTGAGGTGACTACACACACCAAGTTATATACATTCGCCCTAAAGGGGTCACATTGAATCTTAAATAAGGGAAGGGGCCAGACGGCCTACGCGCGCCGCGTCCTTGGCTCTGTCTGCCAACAGTCTAGCGAGAGTCGCCCTACGGCTTGCTTTCAGACAGCCAGCCGTCGTATGGTATATCCAGAAAGTCGTTTGCTTTTTGCTTATGGCACTTCTTCATTTCACATGTACTCGAAACGTTGTTACACATCTCTATATGCATAATATCCAACTGACCGTTGCGTTTAATAAGTGTGTGGTACGTGTGTACACAAAGTCAGTCTACTTTTCATGCACAGGTGTTCAAAATGAGAACAGAAACTGAAGCGAAACGAAATATGTACATGTGGGTGCGCAAAATTAAACAATACTTATTTGTTATCAAAATATGTAAATGAAAATTTGCAAAATTTAAAATAAATAAAATCAGAATTGGGTAGTGTAGTAAGTAGCTAGTAGGTTGTTCATTCATGGCACACATGATCTACAAAAAAATATCGAAGTCCAATCGAATCAAATCATTTCGGTTTATAGTTCAAATACAAAACGTAATAGAAATATGTAAATTTAATCTATAATTACAGAGTGTACTGTATTTTTATTAAAATACGTATACTAAGCCAAGCCTAAAAAATAACTTGATCACGCTGTTCCGTTTTCGAAATTTGCACAATACATGCGCATAGAAATACAAATACAAAACAATACGGAACGCTAAACAATACATACGTAGTTACTTATGCAATAGTTAAACATAGGAAATTGCACTCCATCCGGAGTGTGTTGTTCAATGCCAAATTACTAATCCGTTGCTGTGCAACTAACAAACAACGAATATAGACTAGACTAGACTGCAAAAATACCCAGTTCAGAGTTACAGACGTATATTATTAATAATAATTTATCAACATGGAGTAATAAGAGAAATTAATTAATCATTGAACAACAAACGTGCATGCGAGAGGAAAGTCACGGTTTTCATGATGATTTCGATTTTGTACCGAGGTTGAATCTATGACGCGACGACTACTGTTTTGTTGTGCTTAATGGGAATCGTTATCGAGCGCGTCTCAAATTAAAAATACAGACCAGACATCTAAACGAGATATCACACGAGAAACGAGTAACAAACAGTAAAGTAACTAACAATCATAGAGAAAAGCGACTCGTTTGCAGTTTTTTAAAAGTTTCGTGAAAGTTAAACTGAATTGAAATAAACCGCGCCAAATAAATAATTTGCTAAAATACTTATAGAAACACCAACAAACTTACACTAAAGTAAAACAAAAGTAAGTAAATCCCAGAGTTTGGTAATCCACATTAAATTTAATTAAATTTAAACAAAAGCAGTAAGTAAATCACAGCCAGCACTTGCGTTGATATTAAATTTACATATTTAAATTTGCCAAAAATAATATTTGAACCAACCACAAATAAATAATTTTTTATACTTAATTAAAAGATTATGAATTTAGTAGTAGTTGTATGTAGTTTGTACCTTCTTGTTGGTGCTCAGTTTTTGTCTCATTGCAGCAAGGCACTTTCGTATTGCTCGCTTGACGAAGTGGCGAGCGTACCGCACGCTATCAACCGTCATTTACAAGTACGGGAGCCAGACTACACACCGACACCACGGACGCGCCTCGATAATCGAACATACAGCGGCGACACGACACACACGAGACGCAACGCATGCATACAGCCCAGCCGGCACGACATACAACCTCCAACGGGCACAGGCAGACGCGACTGGTTCACATGGAGAGTGGATGCATGGCATGGCATGGCATGGCATGGATTGCATGGCGCGAGTAGTGTACGCGCACGGCGAGCGAGCGAGCGGGAGCGAAACAAGGACGCGCGCCCGCCGCGCAGCCAGCCGCAAACGTGAGCTGTCCTGTCTAGACAGACTATCATTCCCCCGCCGCGCCGCGACCGCCCGACCATTTTGATAACAGACACACACTCTCTCTAGCTCGCACGCTCGGGGAAAGACCTGATGCAGCAGCGACAAACAAATCTACTACTACTACAATCTACATCTACACTCGACGCGATGCCCAGCCACACACACGTTCTCTTGCGCCAACCGTAATCTTTCCATATGGCCCACTTAAAAGATTCGCAGACTGCCATCGTTGTTTTTGCGATGCATATTCATCATCGCAATTTGCGAGCGCATTACAGATATCTAATGAATAACAAAAGCTATTTTTATTTTCGCGACGTGCATCGCTATTTCACTTCCTTCTTTTTATTTTGCTTATTATTAGACAAAACAATTGATCCTGTTGATCCTTATGACGCGCTTCTTCAAACGTAACGTATAGCGTCACCCTCCTCGTGCTAACATGCACGTACACTCAGCGCCTACTATGCCATGCATCCCTGCATGAAAAACAAAATCACTTGAAAGAGTTACTGGGCAGCCGTACGCCATTTTGCAATGAAATTTAAATTAAATAATAACTCATCTACAAATAGTTATTTATTCTTAACGCGCGATCAAATCACCAACGCTTACTTTGATCCTGTTGATCCTTACGAATCGCTTCTTCGGACGTAACGTATAGCATCACCCTCCTCGTGCTAACATGCAAGTACACTCAGCGCCTACTATGCCATGCATCCCTGCATGCAAAACAAAAAACTCTCGAAAAAGTTACTGAGCAGCCGTACGCCATTTTGCAATGAAATTTAAATTAAATAATAACTCATCTACAAATAGTATCAGAATGTCTTTCTTTATTTTTAACACCCACTCGTTGGATGCGTATTGTCGTCAGACAGTCTGTGTGTCCGCTTGCCAAAATTTGCATGGCAAACAAATAACACTGGCGAAAAGTGCAATCGGTAAGCTTTCTTTGTCCACAACTAATACCACAATCGCGGCAAGTAGAAAGATATAAATAATAAGGAAGTCATAATTATATTTAGATAGAGACGCGGTACGCCAGCACAAATTAATTATATCGTTGCGATAACGTCGCATTATCATCATTGGCAATAATGAACCAACTCGTCTGGCCCAGCTTGGCATTTACAAAACAAAAGTTGATTCGAATTGGATGTTATTGCGTTTTGAAAATTTTGCGGCATTAGATGATTAATAATTACTCTTATCTTATAAAGTTGCCGAATGATGGATAGCTAATTATATTTGATAAACAAGTGGCATATTTTTAGGTCGCTTAGAAATTTCATTGATGGGCAAAGACCTATCGTGTTGTCATTACGATTACAATCAAGTACAAAGTTACAAAGCGCAACTAACTATCACCACAACACAGTAAACTAAGTGTGGTGTTGTAATAGAAATGGATAATTGTTCTAAAAGCGTAAAATAGAATGATGACATCATTTCGACTGTCTGTCTGGCGTCCTTGAAAATTTGCGATTTTTGCGTCGGCTTTATGCTAAAAACCTGTATGTTTATCAACGCAGTTAACCCGTAACGCCAATCCGTTGATAAGATAATCTGGCGTTCTTTTTTTTCTAGTTATACAATAACGAGTGAGTGAAACCACAACACAGACATAATTAAATGCAATGTCAGTGCAAAAAAAAAAATCCACGTGCGAGAATTGCGATGACTCAAGTACGTCAACAGCAGCAGGGTAGTCTACGCATCATAGATGTAAACGACGCGTAGCAAAAAAAATCGAGATGAGCCACTGTCTGTCTGTCTGAGAGACGACGCCGGCCGTCGAGTTTTGTAGGCCGAGCATTCCGAACTTGCTTGCGATTAGCGCGGGAACGGCGTCGCGACGCTTCGAGAGTGAAAGTTGGGAGAGAGCAGTGAGTCGATGATGCAGCGTCGAGACTCCCGTAGACATGTTGGTGACTCACTCAATGAATCCTGGAACCCTCCCACAATCAAATCGCGTCATTCTTTAATTTAAAAAAAGCTTCGGTTTTCTCGTTTTTGCAAAATTTTTTTTATGGTCATATTAGAAACAGGTAATTGTACATAATTAAACAACCAAATTCATGTAAATTTCCATCAATAATAAGAATTTTCCAAAGTGTTATGACTTGAAGGTAATTAATCAGTAAATAAGTTTAGTTTAAGTAGGCAGGTAGGTAGTTAAACATTTCTCCAAACATTGGAATAATCGTGTTTCAGTCTAGAAGTGAAGTCAAGTCAAGTCATGTCGGTAGGAGATTTCGTCATAGACGTTCGTTCGTTCGTTTTATGAGTCGCAGTCATTATATTAATTTATTAAAATGAAAAAGCGTGTTTGTTAAACATTTCCAGTTAACTACCTTGCTTGTAGATGTTATGACTGGCTTGCATTGGAGTATTTGCTTAGTATTAACTAGAAATATGATTAGTACTTTTAATGGCGAATTAATCACAACTGCAAGTGCAGCAGTTATGTTACGCTTTTACGATATTGACCTAATGATATACATATGATAATATTTCGTTGGTAAACAGATACTACACTACTAGTGGAAACTCAAATAACACGCGCGTTTGCATTTCCATTACAAATCTCGCCATCACATGATGATGATTTGTATTTTCGTTTGATAAAATTTGGAATTTGTTTACTCTGCTTATTTACTTATTATCTCCTTGGCAATTTATTTGGGTATTTAATTTTTGATTAAAACTTTAGAAATTTATAAACGTTGCTTATCTTGTCTAGTCAATTCTAA
This sequence comes from Falagria sp. GC000072, assembly GCA_030556245.1. NCBI lineage: Eukaryota > Metazoa > Arthropoda > Insecta > Coleoptera > Staphylinidae > Falagria > Falagria sp. GC000072. The sequence goes on along the minus strand of JASKGN010005245.1, from coordinate 11,967 downwards.
AACTGATTATTTACTATATTTAGTTCTGATTTGGATTTGTCATCATTCATTCATGGATTTTTTAATTTATTAATAAATCCAGTCAAATATAAATAATGTAACTTAGAGAAATAAGTAGATCTAAACTTCAATTTTTGCTGGAGGACATATCCCGTCTAGCCGAGGGTGTCTGGATGTCGGTATCGTTTGCCCTTCCGACGACACGTCAAACTTATATTATTACAGCAGCGTCCAAATAAAGTGACGCGTGAGTAGAACAACACAAGGGGGTTGCAGCAGCCTGCAAAGTAAGTTCAAGCTGGAGGATTGTCGTCTAACTGGGGGGTCTGCAAAATACTCATCAATGGATGAATAAAGCACAGGAGACAAAAGACAAGACTAGAGGATAGGATAGACGATACACGACTCATTGCAGATTATCAATTGATGTATGTGTACGTGTAGGCTTTATTACGTCTGATATCAGATATACCGGGTCTTCAANTTATCAGCAAGTCGAAAAGTAACACAAAATTCTAAGATTTCAATTTGGAAAAGTTAGAAGTAAATAGAGAACTTGATTATTCTTTTTGGGGAAGAAAAAAATGTAATCTTCAAATATCACCTGAGACACAAAATCAATTGTACTTGCGTCATCGAAATATAAGGGATGGCTTGCCATATAACTGTATTCTTTGTACCCAGTTGAATAATATGTCAATTTCATTCGTAAATCTCTATGTCAAATCGTCGTATTTTTTGTTTGTTTTGGAAACTCAACAAAGTCTCAAAAATATTAAATAAATTTTAGAATTGAAGACTTTATTTATTAGATGTATTTTTTAAATTTGTTTATTTCATTGAACGAGTGAGATTATTCTCACGCTTAGTTTGTTTAGTCTAGACTACAAGAGACTTTGACTTTTTGTGATTGTTTAGTACGCAATAGACGGAAGGGTAAACTAATTTATCGTCATATGTGAGTACTCAAGTGGGCAACTCAAATTTAAATGGGTTATTTTAAAGGGTGGAAATATGCTCAGACAAATTATATTTATATCCGGATAAATTTTTCAACGTTTACACTAATAAAATCAATGAATCAATAAAACAATGATTTAATGGTTCATAAAACTCAGAAGATCTTGGCCCTAAGAATTTTGTAGGCGAAAAAATTTGGAAAGCCATGAAGCTAGACCAGTGATTCATAAAGGGGTCCCAAGTGAATCTGTTTGAGCTGAAGAAAAATTGGGAGTCCAAGAAAAATTTATTATTGCTTACAATATTAGTTATTTATGGCAGAGAATTTGGGGGACCATTAAGCAAGTCCAGTTGGACTATAAAAGCCAGAAGAAAAAGTTTGGAAACCTATGAGCTAGAGTTAGACCAGTGATTCCCAAAGTGGTCCTCCAGAAGTCCAAGACCACCTCAAAGGTGTCGACGTGAGCCGGAGAAAAAATTGGGGGTCCGAGAGAAATTCATTATTGCTTACAATCATAGCAAGGACTTTATGGAACAAAAAATTTTGGGAACCATTGAGCTTCTCAATTTTCCGATTCCCCCCACAAAGTAAATGATATGATTTCCCAATATCTTGTATATACAGATATGTAACATGCGTATCGTAGCATTAAATAAATGCATGTATGCATTGAGGTCGCAAAAGCCTCAGACCGACCAAACCGACCGAAGTACAGCAACCAAGAGCAAGCAATCCAATCCAACAATAATATTTTATAAACTGTAGTAGAGCACTAGCACTACAGTTGATATTGTATTGTATGGCGAAGTTGTTTTGTCTGGAAACGCAAGAACAATTTACGCAAACGACAGAGACAGACAGCCTTGTTGGGTCAGCCTTAGTGCAACAACATAATTAACCGCGTACTCAATTGCAACGCGCGACACCACACAATTAAAGGCCAATGGATTGCATTCGTCATATCGTAACACAATACAACTGCTACCTGAATTAAATTTAATTTAATCAGCTTGACATGCGTTTCGTTTTCTTCTTATCTGTAGATAAGAGTTTTGGCCAAAGTTTGAATTAGTCAGGAGCGATTTGGTTAGATATAGATAAACTAGGTACTTCCGTTAATAGGAACTGATAATTTTGGAAAAATTAAGGGTTGTCAGGGTGTACTTACGGGTGCAGTGGTCGGTGTTTGCGCGACGTCAGGCGGGTCGGCAACACTGCCTCCGCGGTAATGGTTCAATACGCACGTGACGAGCCCCAGCGCTAATGTTAGCACCAAACACGCCGCCACCAGCACCAACAAGCCGCTGCTCTCGCCCACTGGAATTAAAAAGTACACGACATGTAGTAGCATAAGAAAGACAATCAATTAGCAATTGCATCAATCATCACATTTTACACTCTACTATATATTTTACGAGTCAGGCCAAAAATTCGTCGCAGACAAAAATAAAATTTCTTCAGACATGTTGGTTGCGCCAGGCCAGGCTGAATGCAGTCGATGCATCGCGATGACTCTACAATAAATGACTCCCCGACGACAACAACAACAGTTCAATGTCACACCCGAATAATATTTACTAAAACAATGCAATTTCGAAATAACTATTTGAAACGACACCGTAGTGAGGAAATCACAATGATGAATCAAAGCAGAGAGCTTTCGGATGTCCTTTTTTGTTGGGCTGTTGACGCCCTCGAATATCATGTTTATTGCAGATATGCAGACTTTCCTTTTGGATAATATGTTAACCAGACATGACGAAGTCTGGAAGTCAAGTCTGCTGGTTATTTTGAATTTACAAATTTCAATTAAAGAGATACGTTTGTTGTTACGTATATATACAAGTTTTAAAATTTTCAATTCATATCATATTTTGAATGGCGAATCATAACGACTCTACTAGATAAAACTAGACTGAATGTAGCTGTATGGAGCAAGCGGGTTGAATCAATATGTCTGGGCCATTCGAGAAACGAGTAGCAGACAGTGTGACCTATACTACCTCGTTACTGTGACACACTTTCTGCTATCTCTTCAATGCAATACGAATACACAATCAAGTATAAGCGCCTTCATTTGCAATATTACTTTGTTCATTTCTACAAATCAATTGTAGCCAGAATATTTAAAAAATCGAAGTTTTCACTAACAGGGCTGAGGTTATTGAGGCCCCTAAGGCCCATATTCTTGGGCGCCCCAAATTCGACGCATATTTGTAATCTATAAAATTGTGGATCTTGAATATTCATATGGGAATAATTGGCCTTAGTATTGTTAACGCGGCTCTGCTAACTAAATAAATTTGTCGAAACTTAATAATTTTTATTGCATCGACAAAAAATAAACACGCACCGAGATAGGTTTAACTACTTCGAATGTCTGCATTGGAAGATTAACGACAAACGTGGCCGTAAAATCACTTTTTTGAAAACCAAAGTTTCAACTGAAACAACTCATCGCCAGAAGAAATTTCAAGACATTAGTGATTTCAAGGAGTAAATCACAAATTTTGGGAAACATGTAAATCTTCCGAGAGACTTTAAATTTTCGAATTTTAATTTTAAGTAACATCAACTTTTACATCATCCAGACGTACAGCCATCAGAGCTAGACTCATATATTTTATTTTATGTCGAGTGGAGGAACACTTGAAAATATAAGTCGTAATTTTTGATTTGATGTTCTAAAAGTCTGGTGGAGAGTGTGAGGAGATGATTTACATAAAACTATTTTTCTAACTCATACAAGGAATTCAAAAAAAAAATTATTTGTGTCTTCTAGTGACCTCTAGCAAAGCAAGCTAAAATTTTGGTCATGTGACACAAAAACTTTTTCTGAAAGCTTTATAAAAATTTAAAGATCATTGACTTTTTGAATTTTTTAAGTCGCGAACAGGTTTGAGATAACCATGCGTACGTGCCGTTCTTAATTATAGCTTTTAGTATGTCACGACTCGCAATTATCGCACGAATATTAAATCGAGCGGGAAACAATGTTTCGCTAATGTATGTGTTCCTCAATCTGCTTAATTAAATTCCAAAATATCACTACGTGTCTGCCAACATCCACATTTAAACCCACATTAATTATGCTTAAATGGAATAATTTAACATCCTATTATAATTATAATTCAAATCATAATTATAATTTCACATTTATAACGCGAGTTTCTTCTGGCAGACATTTCATTTAAAGAACTTTCAAATAAGAATTAAATTTTTTCCAAGAGAGAAATAAAAAAGAAGATGAAGATGATAATATGGCTCATTTGACAAAGAAAACGCAATAACTTTTAGCCGATTTTGAAATTAATTAACTGCATCTTAAAGGCATTTGTAAGAGGTAAAAAGCGTACTTAGGACTCGTCTATCTTTTTATGTTTAATAATGGACTTAGCGAAGGTCCTATTGTTGCTGAACAATGCGAGCTTAGCCACTAAAACGAGTACATATCTACCTAATTAGTTCGCATTGAAAGCGGCACAATAGATATTTCAATGAGGGCGGCCGGGCATGGCGGTTGAGGCAGTGGCAATGGTAGCTACTGCGATACGATGAAAACTTTTCATGAACAAAAGATAAAAGCGACTGAAAATTCAAGAGGATTATTAAATGTGATATTGAAACAAAAATCAAGATGCGACAACTTGTATCAATCAAAAAAAGAAGAAAAATTCGTTTTTCCAGCTAGTAAATATAAAAAAAATATTCAAGAACAAAAAGTGAAAACGATATAGAAAAATTTAAGGACGAAGGACTCTACCTGAAACTTCAGACTTAAGATGTTTGTGTGAGTGTTTTGGGTAAGAGCGTTAAGAGACAAAAAGGATTATGGCAATATTGATATGACCTAATTTCCACACAGCCAAATAATATCAAGAATGTGTTGTATATACAAGAAGTCGATAGTGGTGCACAGAGGACGACTCTCGTAGACAGAATCAATACGCACCACGCAGAAAAGGGCAGTCAGTGCGTGCGCCGCTCCTGAAGTCTGACCCATTCATTCACCAACTCAACAATTCAAGGACAAATGGAGAAAGAAAATCCTACAGGCACCAACCAGTTAACTGCCACTTTCAGTTGTCCTCAGTTTTAACTTTAGCCATAAAATTTAAATCTAACTTTGCAAAACTTATCCTGTACTAATCTAACTAATCCTAACATAATCCAAATGAAATTTATTTCTAACAAATATTATTTCTTGTTTTACGAGAAAAACAAAAGCACCCTTCTAGTCGAAAATAAAGTGGGCAGAAAATATACAACTTACTATCAGATTCACAATGGAATTTTGACCCATTCCACAATCCCCAAAAACAATGTAGCGTCGGATGGATGAACAAACTGCTTTCGGTCTAAATCAAGCGTTAAAAAAATGATATATTCGGAACGCCCGCACGCAACCGTGCAGTCGTTTGTTATTACATCTGACAAAATATGTAAAGAAACAGAAAAATAATATTTACTGGGACGGGATGTATGTTCGTCCAGTGGTTTCAAACTCACTGAAACAAATGAAATTCGCATTTTTGAGGTGAACAAAGTTTGGAAATGCCGAATTGTGAAGCGATGTTCCGCTTTTTTAACGGAGTTGTGTATTTTTTTTTCTTGTCGACTCGACGCCTGGCATTCCAACAGTTCAATATCACTTGCGTTTGTGTTTTGTTATGTGCATTTGCGACATTGCATTCATCCTTTTGATCCAGTAAAGAGTCACTACTAAATTCGGCAATGCTAAATTTAGAATGTAAACTGTGTTTCAAATCTTTCAAATTTTAGAATTATTGTGAAAATACATATTCAAGATTGAAAAGGAATACATATTTGTTTAGTTAATTTTAATTTTTATTGGTTTAGTCTGGGTAAGTCACTCACTCAAATTTGGAATTTTAAGTGTTCATTTCCATCAATAAAAAATACCATATGTGAAAGCTGAAAATAATAATGAACAACAAAACATGATTTAGATGTTAAAAATTAAGAATTTAATTAAGAAGAAAAATTTATTTTTTTAGGCCCGCTACTTAATCTATTACTTTATAACAATTTCTGAAATTTTGTAAAAAGCTAAAAAATTTAATTGAGAATACGTATACAAAATTTCATATTGATAGCTTTATTTGATCAAAAGTTATTAACTATTTTCTAACGTGTGTTAGGAACGCTACAGATTTTCCTGATACTCCATTGTGATTGGCTGCTGACAATATAAGATGGCCGCTCTCGTGGTAAGCGCGTATAAGAAGCGCGTATCCTGCCCACGTGACATCTTTAGTTCCTAAACTGATAGAAACAAAGCGCTCACATTTTCCTTAATAACTTAAAGAGTTTTTATCGTAGAACCTTCAAATTTGGTATGATACTAGCCAATTAAATTCTCCATAAAATGCAATTTATTAAAATTTATTATCTTAACTACTTCCTAAATTTCCCCCTAATTAAATTAAAATGTTTCATTAAAACCTAACTACCGAAATTAAAACATTGATGAGAATCATTTCCAACACATGTAGCTGTCATGTGAATGTCAACTAATATCAGTGCCTATCCCCAAGTCATCTCTCAGCAAGTAAAAACCTGCACTCACTATACTACTAGTAGTAGTAGTTCATTTCATTCATTTCCTAATGCATTTCCCTTCGAAAATTCAGAATCGTTAGTACTGACATACCATGATGTCATTACTGATGTGTGATGACTATTAAGAGGACACAATGAGCTTAAGTATTGTGATCTTCGTTTAGCTATGAAGTAGTAGAACAACACAAAATTATGATGAACAGTTGGAAATCCCAAAAAACAACACAACAACAAAATGTTAAAGTATCCTGAACTATGATTGAATCTGTAATCTATCTACATAGTAGACATACATACTCTAAATACACATCACATTCACTAAGTCAGTTACATGCAACCAATGAGCATGCATGACTCGCCAGAGTCGAAAGAAGAATGTGTCCATAACAACGATAAACAGGCTAATTCTGTCTCACGGATTAAACTCAGACTGTGTCTAGACACTACAACACGCTTTCACGAACGTCGAAAACGAGAGGTGTCTGTTCTGACACTGACTGTACTACTGTACTTATTTAATTTCTTTTGATTTGCTTTATCTCATAATCTAAAAAAACTGAAAATCTATCGAATCTTGAAAATTAAATTTTTTTTGAATGGTTACAAGCTGAAAACTCTCTAAAATCAATCGAGTCCTGCAAATTTTTAATATTTAATAATTCAGAAAGTAGTTGTTGAAATGCCAATTTAATAAATTGGTAAATGAATCAAATTAAACCTGATAAAACCAGCACACAGATAGAAAGAGATTAATTTAACCAAAAGCAAAAGCTAACTAATAAACATTGGCTCTTGTTGAGTGACGCCTTTCACATCAATCAATGCAATTATAACGCGTGCATTATTAGTACATTAATTGGAGCGAGTGAAAGACAGGCGATATAAAGCGACGCAACGCATCATTTTCGAGTTCGTTAGTGCATATTATCAATGTCGGGTTAATTATCCCGGAAAATCTCAATTCGTGCGTTGCCTCCCACAATTCCACAAACCTATCACCGGGAAAACTATTCCAGCCGATTTAAATAAACTTTAATTTAAGAAACAATAATTTAAACTACTCCTAGCAATTAAATTAAATTATAAGTAGCGTTTTTTATTTATTATCTGCTAGATATGTATTTCTTTCCTAGAGAGAAGTAAACTTATGCAGTGTGTTTTAATTTGAAATTTTAAAATATTACAACGACGATAGAAGACGAGCGTTGACATGTAAAAAACGACCATTAACGCATGTTACATTTTTCAAATATGGTATTTTTAGATGCAGATTTGAGACGAAATGCCAACCGATGAGAGGAAAGAGAAAGATTGAAAGAAAACTGAAAATGTGATTTTCCAACTTGAACAACACAAATCGTTGTTGGATGGATGATATTTAAAGTTAAACCAAAACGAGTGATTTGATATGACCGATGGTATGGTATGAACAGATGCTACGCATTTGTAACAGCTCGTCCTTCAGCGGGACTCTTTCCAGGTTCATACAAACGAGCGAAATCCCAAAGGAAACAACAGTACAGCCTGCTGCAGTTACAGGCAGTAGCCTGTCTTATCAACACCAGTGTCAGTGATAGTTTACAAAGCGTCTAGACGTTTCCAGTCTTATTCACAATATGTAATGAGTAAAGAAATAAAATAATGAGTGGATTGCTGATGATAGAAACTCGACTTGAGTTGAGTTGAATCGTTTAAGTAAGTAAAAGTATCGACTGGGAATGAAAAACGCAACAATAAAGAAATTGTTAATATTTATCTGAAACGCTTTATTATTGTATTGTTTATTTTTTTTTCTCTCCTGCATTTGTTTATTGGATTCTTTTAGGTTCGTCGACCTCAAGTTATTTCATTTAAATAACGTTTGCTTAATGATAACAATACAAGGAACTATGAATGAACTTCTAGGTTGACCGCTAAATGAAGTTGTTTCTAATTTTTGGGGAATCACGTGACTTAAGTTTAGTATACTTAAGTTTATCATAATTAAGCTTTATTATCTTAATAATAGAGTTTTGTTTTCGAAATCAAAGTAACAAAGTTATAATAAAAAAAAACTGAATAACCAGCTGTAACTAATAAACTATAAATAATTTTGAGATTTGGCCCATTCGAACAAAATTTTTGAATTTTTAACTCGACTAGAAATGATAAGCAAAAAGTTTTAAATTTAAATTCACAATATAAATTGATAAAAATACTGAAACGACCTGAAGCAAAACGTGACACAAAATCGAATCGAAATATTTATAAGTGAAAATTTAAAATTAGTTTTACGATGTTTTGTCTTGCGTCTTGCTCATGGGGCGGGCGCCAGAATTACTAAACACAAAATTTTAGAAAAACTACGCATTCACAAATTTCCAAATACCTAAGTACAGATTATTTCTCGTTTTGTAATAAATTCCCGAAATTCTCTTGTCTAATAACTATTTATTACTCATTAAAATATAATTTATGCACAAAACAATTTAACTAGCAGTAAATTCTATTGTTTATAGTTTTCAAGTTACAGCCTTAGTGACAACAATTAAAATATGTCTCTAAAATTTTCTGCGGACAAAAATTCAAATTTCGTATCAATAATAAACCGAATCAACAACTTATTTTCTATTATACTATTAAATTGCGGTTAATTTTCTAGCCACTAGAAGTGTTATCAAATCCTTAGTCCTTATCAGGAGACTTTAGTTGGTAGCAAGCCATCGACTCTAAAGTTAAACCCGTATAGCCGCCGCCATCTTGTTATTCTTGTTGCCACAATTTCCAACGAACTCAATTTAATCTACAATAATTTATATTTACACACACATTGGAAATATTTCAGTGTGTTGAACTCAAAGAATGATAAATTACAAATATGTACCTAAAGTTATTGTGCAAAAGGAAAACAAAAAAATGCAATCGCGATTAATAACTAAAATATAATTAATACTTAAGCTTTAATTATATTTAATTATTTGAACTCAAAATAAAAAATTGTGAAAGAAATTAAATATTACATACTTAATTGTTTAAACTAATTACATAGTTAACTTCCAAATTGATTAACCAATTTAAAAATAAAATCAATAATAAATTTTAATGGCATTAAAAATAAAGTTAGGCAACTTATTATCCAACCAAATCCTCCCTATAAACTCCTTAAAAGTTTCCAAGTTTTTCTTCGTGATTGCGTTACGACGTTTCTGTGTACATTGATCAAAATTATATAACGCAATGTTTTATATAAATACCAAGCTGTACGTGGATGGTTTACGTCTCCGTCAAGTCAAACCACGTGCGTTTCGACTATTTCGGTAGCATTATGAATACGCGGTGTTTATACACACACGCCACGACGCGCCATCGCGACGATTTCGTCGAGGACTTCAAAGCTCCTCCAAGGAGTCGTACTAATGCAAACTAAGCGGCATCACATCATAAAGTGCCATCCCTATGAATAAATTCAACCTCCTGAATACAAATCAGTCAGCGTTAGTTATATGCACATGTCGCTGGCTATATGTATGCCAAGCCAGCTAATCTTTTTTGAAGTCTTAATATTGATTGAGCAATTTCATAAACAGTTACCAATCCGTTTGATTAATGTGTTTATACATATTTTGATGAGTGTTTGCCTTTTTGTTTGCATAATCTTCTTTTGTAACTTTAAAACTTAGAAAAATATTCTGTACACGTGACTAAAAATTTTTAATGTAGGCAACCAAGTACACCACTTTATGCAGTGGAGTGGATCTACTTTTATTGAGCGCAATATGTTATAATATATCCGCAAAATGTCTAAATCGCGAATTGAAGCGTGTGAGAGGAGCGATTGAATATGTAAAGCTGTGAAGAAATGAATTTGAGTGACATATCGAATTTCAATTCAGACAGATTTAGCGTTTGCGTTTACATATATGCCTGTAGTCATCGTCGTCGCACAAGGCATTGTTGGACTGAGCATGAAATTGAGATATTTTCCATGCAGATATGGTTAATCGATTTCATAGATGTCAATCATCAGCAGCTTCTTCTTCTGCTCTACACCCACGTTTTACACATATGAGAAGATTTCTTTTAGAATTTTCATATTTTATAAATAACTTCAGATAAATTAGGAAATTCTTAAAATTTTATCAAAAAATTAGATGCCACCAATATACTAATTTGGCCGCAAACTTGGGCCCCCATAAATTCAAAAGCCAAAATTGCATAGATTCCAAATACTTAGATATTCCTAAAATCATATTGTGTTTGAGACCTCAAACATAAACTTAACGCGGCCCTGGATGCCACCCCAAAAAGTAAAAACTTGAAGTCATAAATTACACAAAACCCAAAAAGAAAAACAAACAAATAAATTTCTTATAAGGAAAACTAAAGCAAATAAGTCTTATATTGTCATTGTTTTGCATTGGCTTTACATTGAATAATCACCTAGATAAGATTTTTATAGCTGCGGTCTGGTCAGAAGTCTAGACTTAATAAAAATATCTGAATAATGATCACACATGCAACAACCCGTCGATCGGATTTGTGACAAACAGGAAGCGCCGTGGAAATAAACGTAGCATATGTGGATACAATTGTTGAACAATATTTGCATGTTCAACAACGAGTGTTAATTGCAGCTTTTTATTACCATATGCAAATGTTGGAAAGTGTCAAGTTGTCGACTTCTTGGCAAACAAGTAAGTGTCTGCACCTTAACGCCAACCACCTCAAAAACACTTTGACCACAATTGTTCTTACATTTTCGGCAACTTAAATAAATGGAGAGTTAATAAGTCACCAAACGAATTATCAATGCAGACAACGTACGACCTGAACGAGGTGATTGACTTCTTCAACTTTTAAGTGTAAATTTTAAATTTAGTAAAAGACAACAGACCAATATAGAAAAAGAGGCCATTTCTTTGGTGAGTGAATTTTTAATTTGCAATATTTATTACTAGCATCAGAAATAAACTGCATTCTAATGTTATAGACATGAGAATAAATAAACTGCATATTTACTGATGATAGACGACGAGTTATGCATCATAATGAATGATAATTAATGATTCGTAAGAAGTTTACCTTGATGTGAACACGTGCCAGTTTTTATTGCGCTTTTTTTGTTGGGGATTTTCATTGACTGCAACTGGATGATGACTGACGGAGAGCAAAGGAGCAAGCAATTGAATGCGAATAAATAATAAATAAGTTTAAAAAAATGCTAGAGTGACAATCACTGTCGGGAATGTAAACGACTTCAGACTAGTTTTTCTTTTCTGTGAGGAAAAAAACAGACTGAGTTTTAATTTAGAGCAAAGGAAAATGTAAAAAGTAAATTGGCTGAGTTCAAAGGTGTTTGTCTGTACTGGTTGATTAAAAGCTTTCTTCCCTTGAGTTTTCTTAGCTTTATAATTTAAATTTGAAGGAATTGTAATTCTTTGAAC